>JABFFC010000834.1:0-29393 GCA_013623535.1 Fusarium penzigii
ATTCAACGACAGTACAATGGCCGTTAAGGGACAACCAGTGTTAATTTAGCCTAGGATTCGCTCTCACAATGAGCCGAATAGAACGTGAAGAACAAGCTACAGTAGAGTACAGTTTCAGTGGCAGCATCATTTAGTAGAAGCTTTGTAACTTTCCACTAGTTCACCATTATTGTTTCTATTAAGAACTTATGAATATATTTAAAGATTTGAAGGCGAATAATACAATTTAGTAAAGAGCTAAGACCTGACCTTGGCAGGATCGAGTGGTTAGGATGGGTAGAAGGAAATCTACCTAAATAATATGAAATCACTAACCTAACAAATATGACCACTAACGAGAAGTGGATCACGATATAATACATCACATTGATTTAAATCCATTACAATCCTAATATCTTATAGTCTAAGGACCAACTAGTACCTCCTCGTCCCCGACAGGGTCTCTTCCGTTACTGAAAGAGGCTTGAGGCACAAGGGCTAGCCCTTACCCTAGCTATGGCAAAGAGCATGTTCGTGTCGAGAGAGGAGTAATCGCGGTTGAAGCTAAAATTCGAGTTAACAGCTCTTGAGTCTACTCTATCGACTACCTAATTGCGAACATCAACACTGCACGGCATTTCGTCTCAGACTATCTTGGCACTCCTGTACGATCTTCTCGCACTCTGCCTTCTGTACAGCGAGACCGAGGCGCTCTAACTCTTTCGATGCACTAGTTAGATACCCTAAGCCGCTACGAAAATGTACAAGAAGCATCGATTTGCCAGTGGCTATGCAAATACCATCATCGACCATGGCGGGCCTATTTCCCTCAACACGCTCAGCATCCCACCCTAAATCTTTTACCAGATCCAAAACTCGGTCAGCAACGGATGCTTTGTCTGCAAGACATAGCTCGCTAAAAGAGTATTTCAAATGAGTAAACGCTGCGTCGTGCTTCGGGATCATAATGTGAAGCCTGCATGGCTTACGTTAGAGGTCGGTGACGAGTGTCTTCAGGGGAACATACCGCTCGAGTTTCTGTTGAAAACCGCAAGGCCGAATTTACTCGAGACTGGCTCGCTCAAGGTTGCGAGGATGAAATTTAGATATGAAGGACTTTGACAAGGGCAAGATGCGGGGTTATTACGTAGGAGATGTTTCATCGTCAATGCAGGCTCGAGGCACAAGTGCTAGGGTTGCGGGTTGGTTCTTGGAACAAGGGAAATAGATAATCCATACCTGTTTGAATTGATCCGGTGTTCTGCATACAGAACATAATGACAAGAAAAAACTGCTATTGCTTTATATGACTGGATCACTGCATGGCAACGAAGACGATGCCCTGTTTGGTTGAACAAGCAGGACTGGTCCTTATAAGCTGAGCTAAGTGACCAAGCCATGGAAAACTAAACCAGACCTTGTGAACATTCTACTTCCTGCCCCAGCACAATGGCTCCTGCTTTTGTACAACATGTTCTAGTCTGACAGAACGAGGAAAAAGTATCTGTCTCAAAATGCCTCTCCCGCCTCGTCCAATACATTCTTCGTGGTCCTGTTGAGTCTGTCAGCTGATCGATCTACTGAAACCTTCTGCTTTGGACACCTTGGGATATTGTGCTAACAGACACGATTTCTAATTGGAAGACTAGAAAGAGATACAGACAGACGCGAAGACAATGATTTATCTGTTGATGACTGCGCTATTGCCGGGATGTTCTCTGTTTATCAAGCCTCATCGCATCAATTCTAAAGGCATTGACTTTTTACTTGATAAATTACTGGACGGAAGCAATTGTGATCATTAGTCAGCTGAACTGCGAAAAGGCCATTGGCTGTATCAATACATGGTCTGGATCCACAGCGACACATTGTTAGAAGTTAGTTAGTTAACGTTACCTTAGTAACGCCATTGCCTCTTTGAGACTAGACATGTTGACAGCTAATCCCGCGTCATTAAATAATCCTCATTAAAGACGCACTGAATGCTTGAGGACTGACAACGACACTGCACGCAATGCATCCCAAAGTAATCGAAGCTTGGCTGTGCGACATTATTCCAGATCAACTTCCATCCCCAGCTGAAATCGCATCTCTTACCTTTTCGGAGATGAACGATGGAAGCCCAAAGAAGGAATCTCGTAAGGGACGACTCCAGACGAGGCAACGACTTCCAATCCGCAAACAATTACCGACGACTACATCTCCAGTCAGAAGAAGTGCCAGAGTCAGGAATTTGCGTGACACAACTGAAGGTAACCCAAGCAGCGATGACGTTGAATCTGATCACGAACCGACACCACGTCCTGCCAGAGGATTCAACAGTCGCGACAACACATCCGCATCGTTTACTGGGAGTCTCTCAAAGTATCATGATATGTTTGATCCTGCTACCGTCGCCAGTTCACGCTCTTCTCCATCAAAACCCTCGTCAGCTTCAGGCTCCAAGAGATCATCCAGTCCTCTGAAGAACATGGCATCGCTTGAAAACGCTGGTATTACTTATGAGGAGCTCAGTCACAAGAGTCTACTCGGTGTTGCTGGAAAGAAGTTGTATCAAGATCTGGATGTTGTATCCGACCATATCGGCGTCTTTCCTGCTCAGATCTGTGATGATATCTCCGAGGCCATGGATCACTCGGTTGCTATCCGTGAGCACCATAAGAATGTGCAGGACTCTCGTGATATTGGGCAGCTGCGGCGTGAACTTGATGAGGTCAAGATGATCCATGAGCTTTCGGGACGATGCAGTTCCAAGAAGGAGGGTGAAGTTGAGTGGAACAATGCAGTCCATTCTGCTGTCATGCGTCTGGTCTTTGGTCCAAATAACCTTGATATTGGCTGGAAATACATGTATGTCCCCCGTTTAACTTCTGAAAATAACACTAACTCGTCCAGTTCGAACGCTAAGATCGATTCGCAATACCTCCCGGTCATGCCAAATGGCCTTCCGTGCTCTTCCAGAATGGTTGACTACGCTATATTTATTGGCGATCAGCGAGACTCGTTAAGCAAGCATCTCGAACATGAGATCTCGAGATTTATTATTGGCGAATCTGACTCAATCAACCACACTCCTTATGTTGCACTACGCCACTGTCCGATCTTGATTGGTATAGAAACAAAGACTATTAATCGCACTGAGAACGAGGCTCGCCTGCAGCTTGGAATATGGGTTGCTTCTCACATCAGACGGATCTGGGCCCTCTGCAGCGGCTTACCAAACCACATCGCTGGACGACTCAAGGATACGATAGAAGAGATGGTTTTCCCGCTTATTTATGTTCAGTCTTCAAGTTGGTTCTTGATGCTGGCTCGTCCCTCTATCACTATGGGTGCTGAACCGGGTCGAGAGGTTCAGGTTGTCATATACCGCCATGTTATTCTTGGTGAAACGTCAACCATCAAGAGCATCTATCAGCTCGTTGCAGGGCTTCGTTTGCTGCGAACCTGGGGCAACAGTGTGTTCCGAAACTGGTGGGAGACTATCCTTGATATAGTTACTAACTGACTGAGACTTGAAAAAAAAAAAACAAATAATAAATGTTAGATATAATTACAATACTCCCTACTCTTCTATTCTTAATCCGCAAATCTGACATAATAAGATAGATTTCCCTTTTTCATCAGCCACTTTTTCAATCCAGTGTCATTGTGATCCGTCATGAGTTCGGCCTCTCTGTCGGAAAGATCACTCTCCTCCCTTCGAACCCACCAAGACTCATAGTCAGAGCAGAAGTGATTATGAATTAGGATAGACCGTGCTTTCCTCCAACTCCGCTTCGACTCGTTGTCCCCTAACGGACAGAATTCTTCCAAGATAGACGCATAATCGTTCTTATAATATGATATTAATTCCTCCCGACCGAGGGTAAGACTTAACTGATGAGCAGCCTGATCAAATTCTTGTATCTTCAGAGGAAAGAGACTTTCAAGTTGTGATTCAATGACTTTGAGCAACTTCTCGACCCGATAACCCTTAACCGCCCCCAGCAAGAACACGAAGACCTGCTTCATTTGAAAAGAGGAAGGGTCCATGCCGATCTTCGAACGTAAGCTATTACATCTCAGATAACTCCCTGCCGCCAACTTCCAGGGGTCCACAAGAAGTATCGCAACGTCCTCCTTATCAGCATATGCGCGGAATGCAATACTGAGAGCGCGAAGGAGATCGTCTGTCACGGAGATGAACGGCGTGGGTGTCCGATTTTCAAGTTGTGCGTGTCTCATAACGTGGTTTTGGAGCGCGCTTAGTTCCAAAGAGTCGAACGTTGGAGGAGGAAACAACCTGGCTCGAGGGCTTTCCTGAACTTCTGATGATGACTTACAGTGGACAACTCTATAATAGATAGGTCTTTCAAAGGAGTTCGCTGGCTGTTGCTTATACACCTCAAATAATGACTGCGACATGTGAGCACCGGGCCGAACAGAACCGATTATGATATGAGATGCCCACTGGGTTGTCTATTTCCTCTTCAACTTCGGAGATATCGTAATACCTTGGAGCTTGATGCTCATCCTTGTCAAGACTGAACCTAGAAAAGGCATCTTGTAACGGTTGCACATCCATGTTGTAGCCACCCTGATAGTGCATTAACTCTGGCCGATGGAATGGTCGAACACGACAAGCTACGAGTCTATGAAGGCTTCGCTTGTCTTAACTGCCAGTTTCGTACCATAAACATCCATTCAATACGGCGCCACCAGTCTAACCCACCGGATGATTGTAGATCTAAAGCCAGCCTCACTCGCTCCAGTCGCCGTCGCGACCTTGACCAGCAGTTTGAGTGTGTCTACCTACAGACATGGACCACTGGGTCAGCATGGAGATACTGGATCATCAATAGAGGTGGAAGTATGATCCGGCAGGTAGATAGCCCTGCAGTGCAGGCTCATCTGCGTAGCGTGCTGACATGGGAGTTCAATCGAGAAAAACTCCCCGATGAGATGACGGCGGCGCCTCCAGTGGCACCGGCCGACACGACGGCATTTGCGTTACAGACGCCTTGGCTGGAACGGACGGGCTGGGATCGAACATATAACAACAAAGATCGCCGTGAATTGCTCACAACCCTGACGCGTACCTTTACATCTCCAGGCGGACGGGAACATCGTATCGGACACGGCCAACAGTACGGTCTTGACGAAGACCTCGTGAGCCCAGGTGACGATGAGGATAGGATTGCCTGCCTTATTCGTCTGGTAGATGTGTTGATATGCCGGTGCGAGGAGACAGTGCGGAAGACAAGCCGACATACGCTCTGCTGGCTCAGAAGCACAAAAGATTCATCAATCTATAGCAGGCCCTTCACCCTAGTAGTCAATGACAATATCAATTGTAGTAGAGGAGTTGATTTTTCTACCCCACTTTACAGGGGGTAGAGTTGATTTAATGAACAGGGGTTGAGTTGATTTTTGTGAGCCAATTAAATCCCGTCATAATCTTCCGTAAGACACTCCGTAAGACGTGACGCGATCATCGCGTAAAGCACCCCAGGAGGCGGTCTTAACTTACACTTATATACCCTCCAAAGCCTTGCCATCGAATTTCTTTTTTACTAACCATGACGAAACTAGGCCCTTTCGTGTACCTCAAGACCTATCGAGTCTTAGTGTGTCAAATATGTCGCTACGCTTGCGTATCGGATGAGGTACCTACTCACTTACGCAGCAGGCATAAGGACGTGAAACCAATCAGTAATTTGGTATGAAAATCGGGTTCGGGTTTTTATGGACGTTAAGTTTGGAGTTGTTAAGGGGCACAAAAGTTTCAATGCCAAAAAAACACATTTGTAGGCTCCTATCATACTGAAGAACTCGATGCAGCCAACCTGAAAGTATTCTATTCTCGGTCACTGTAGCGCTTTTTCTTATGGATGCAACGCTTTGAGGGTACATTGTTCACGTTTTAGAACTCGTCGTCTTAACATCTTTGTGTCGGTGATACAGGCGCTGGGATGGTGATAAGACAGCTTATCACGGAGCATTACACCCTGGTCGGCAGAATGTTACACCCATGCTCAAAAATCTAGGGTGCAGCCAATTCTAGCAGGTTTTAGCGGTAACGCTGTCCTACAGCTAATCCACGAAGGACATGGCCGTAACGGTACCTATACTAGCTCAGGGATATCTCGCAGCTAACTGAGATGGCACGGGCCATCGCGTTGGGAACGGGCCCCGTTCCCGACTAGAATACTTGAGTAGAATACTTGAATAGAATACTTGAGCAGAGTGAGAAATGTCAACGGACACTAATAGAGACCGTCGTCAGATAAGAGTGAGATGCCTCATCAGTCTGTATCAGGCCGCTTGACTAAGCCGATCGATGAATGTGTAACCTTACCGCGCTAGTATTCCTGAGTGGCTGAACTTGCTGAGGTAATGCCAAAAGTCGTTGGCCTTGATCTGCAACGTGATTTGGGTTTCCTACTTCTTTAACATTTCCTTCGAAATTACAATGGATTCGGATAGCAACGACAAAGAAGCGGGCTGCTTTGCGATTACCTTTGAAAGAAAATACTACCAACGCGGAAAAGCTTTCATCAAGAGAACCTTGCGACCTCTTGAGTTTCGTGTCGCGTTTAATGGCAGCCTCCACGTCCCCCAATTGAATAAAGAACGCCTCATGAACGAAGCCGAGTCCTTGCGATTTATTCGCTCAGAAACAAATATCCCGGTCCCGGCCGTATACTGCGATTTTGAGGACGATCAGGCTTACTATCTCATCACCGAATATATTAATGGCGATAATATGGCTGATCTGTCAGAGGAAGGGAAAGCAATTGTACAGGAGGAGCTAAAGGGCTATCTCGCGACACTCAGAACCCTGACGTCGAGTCGCCTTGGCGGGCCTTCTGGTATCGTTATCCCACCCTATCGTGTGATGCAGCGCGCGCAATCCAATAATTGGACACCGTCACCATCCGAGCAGAGGGAGTATGTCTTCTGCCACAACGATCTATCACAATATAATATTATCGTCGACCCTCGCACCTTCAAGATAAACGCTATCATCGACTGGGAATATGCTGGTTTCTATCCACCTTATTTTGAGTCGCCATTCTACACCAGACCAGGTCCATCGTCCGCAGTTGAGGACGAGGTCGACGACTCAGGCAAGCTCCTGGAGTTTCTCGATTCACAAAATGTGAGTCCCTCACTCATGCCTTGCAGCAGCTTCCAACTTATCCAGACAGATCCAATCAAAGTAACTACGCCATTGATAGACGGGGAGGGGCGGAGATGACAAACTAGTGGTGAATGGATTTGCTGGTTAAGGAAAGCGTACGGAGCATGAACGATAGTCTAATAGGCGCATGTTGATTCATAGTCAGAATTCTATTCAAATAAGTCCTAGCTATCCAAGCGACGCGATGGTCTAACGAGCGTGTACTGTTGAATTTCGTCCTCAAGCCGAAACCATTGGCCTCAAATCATACTCATTAGCCCAAACACTGGCTATTTCTCTATTCAACTCAACTAAAAATAAGTAATTAACTTGTGCATGTTGCATTTCTAAGATCTATCTATACCTAGTGGGGTGCGTTTCCGCAGCTAGGATATTGGGTCTGAGTGCTGGACACGGAAGCTCCGCAATGTTTGCAAGATACGATGGTGGAAGGCATAATCATGAACTTGTCGGTACACTCGAAATTAGGTGACCACTGTACTCTCAAAGAGATCTGAAAATGGACCGAAGTTGACAGATGTGACCGCGAAAAAAAGAGACATATTTCGAGTTTAAGTGTGTCAAGATTGTTACCGTATGCGATGTTTCCTTGCTATATTAGCCTGTGTACGGGAAAATGAGAAATCACTAAAGACAGGTAACTGGCTCTTACTGGGTAGTTCATTGAACTTTCTGGGCGTTATGCACAAGCCGGTCGCAGTACGAGCGTGAATTACTTAATAGGGCAGCTGGGGGCTGGTGATTAAAGCTCACGTTCGTGATGCGATTAACAAGCATTCCCAGCCGAGTGGTTTTCTCTCGATCAATAATAAGCTGATTATACGATGGTTTGATCCTATTGAGACCATTCGTTGTGGAGTGAATTACGACCTTGGTTGGTTGTTTATCATCACCGCGCCGCGAGCCTTTAGCCGACATTCCTTAGCCATAAATGCATCCGTTCGCCCGATAGCCATAATCTGATGAGTTATGCCATATTTTCCTTCTCATGAGAATAGAGACAACAAGCTATCCAATCGGCCCAGTGCCGCCTGCGCAGAAGAGTCCGATTTAACAACGGCCCACCGTCAACCAAATCTGACACATCATTCACGACGGCGGTGCACCGACTGGTCGATCCTCAAGCTCTCCACTCAGACTCCTGAGCTGTATTCAGTTTAGCGGGCTTGCGGACTCCAATCAAAGATCGAGAACGCAGCATATCTACTCCGTACAGGGTGCACTACCAACTCTCTCTGATCCCCCCGCGTTACTCGATATACGTATCTCAATTGGCCCGCACTGGTAACTTTAAACGGTAAGTTGGACCCATATTTCCGATCTCAACAACATTTAAGTACGCTCTAATTATCTCCTAGAGGATAAGACTTCGGGTAAGTCACTGCAGGGGTGTTGTTATCGAATGAAATCAATATGTCCCTTTTGGCAGCTGATTTACTAGGGCAACGACGACAGCTCAAGTCGGATTTGATGAGAGACGACTCTTTGGTTGCTTGGCGATTCTTCTTGATGAATTTGAGAAGAGAAGCTCTCTTCTTCGTGCCCTGCAGGCTGCTGCAACAGCTGTTGAACCGTATTTCTGACCGGGATTGTGCCAAATCCACCGTAGGAACAGGCCTGGTTTATATAGTAAAGCCGTCGCATGCTGAATGAGGGAAGACCATTCGTTGACATATTGAAAAGTACGTGACAGAGAATTCAAGGCATCAGAAGGTGGTGCTATTCGTGTAAGTCGGAAGAGAAGGGAGAAGCGTTCAGAAGTCATATATTTCTTTATCGAATGGTTAGAGCCCTGTTGCCCTAACCCAGGGCTCTTCCAGTAGGCACGAAGGTTGGTTTCTCGATGAATGCCCATATACAACATCAGGGCTATCCAAGTGTAGATTTCGCTTGCAGTTGTTGGTATCCATTGAAGGAGCCTTGACCGAGGCTTGAGGCTGTTTCTATGGCGATTTTGCTGGTAGATTTCCCATTCATTGGTATCAATAGCCCATCTTTCAACTAAGGATAAAGGAAGGAATCTCAAGAAGGGGTGTAGGGGCGTTGTTGGAAGGGCTTCAATGAAGGGTTCGTGATCTTCTGTTTCCAACGGGTTGAAGTCATAGCCCCGCTCTTCTAACGCAGGAAGTGTAGGCCGGCACGTGAAATCCACTGCTCTCTCCCGGCGGCTATTGACTTCACTGATAAAGGTAGAATCATCATATGCATTGGCAATTGCTATCGCAGTGAGGCTCGTAGAGGTATTCATCATGGTTGAAGAAATGCGTTATGTGTGTTTTGCCTAGTTAATCATTCTTGAGGCATTTGTAAGTACCTGGTCCGTACTCAAGCGTTTACAGGGATTAAACGGAGGAAAAATGGGGCCATTTGTACCCGAAGTCTTATCCTCCTCTAGGAGATAAGCCAATGAGAGATATAGAATTTCCTCTTCTAGTGAAAGTGGGAGGATCGATAATGATGTAGGTCACAGATATGGCATCAAATCACGTGCTGGTGGTGTTGCCTCTATAAATAACTCAGAAGTGCAGACCTTGACTATTGTAATTGGTTGTCTGATTTCTATTCTTATGTCTGCATGAATTGGCCCAACACACCACGAAAGGCCCTCTCGGCGAATGACTCACTCTTCTGCTCAATCGAGTGCGGGACAAGTACCAGGTTGGGCCTTTTGTCCTGCGCTCAATCCACATACCCCAAAGACAAATCCTCGCCATCCAACAACACCAGTGTAACCTAGACAGTAGTGCAAAGCTTGTCAATTTAACGGCTTCTACACCAGAAAGCTTTTTTAACGCTAAGACAAGTTAAGAAGTTAACGGATATTCAGGCCAGCTTAATAGCCATCCGAGTTTTCCTCCAAGATCGTCCTGAAGGCATACAAATTTTGTGTCTTCGTGTTTGGCTCCATCTGACCCAATATACGTTCACTTCGCGGCCTTTAAAATGGCATCTCACGGAGTTCAATATCATCACTACATCCCTCGCTTCATCCTAAAGCAATTTGCACACACAAACATCGAAACAAACGGGTAGGGATGTCCTTGTATTGGTTCATAACAACCACTCATAGAAGTACAGAGGCAGATCGGATGGTCTTCTACATGTATTCGACGTACCTAGTAGACAGTTTCGCCTCGGAGAAGTCAGCAAGACTTGTGGCGCACAGAATCTTTACTATAATACGAACGACAATAATCCGATGAGAATCGAACAACTCTTCAGCAAGCTAGAGTCCAAAACGAGCTCGATCTTCGCCAAAATCAGAACTGCTGTAACCGAAGGCCACGACCACATCGACCTCCTTGAGAAGGATATTCATATCCTGTTCAAGTTTATAAACCTTTCCATGAGACGTTCCAAACAGTACAAAGATGAACTCAATAATCCTTACCGCGAGAACGACTTCGTGTTTCAACACCTATTTCAAACCTCGAGGAAGAGTGGCCGATTAGGCGAGCCGGGGCAATTCTGGCTCGAGCACCTGCTCTACCTTCTGGAGACTGACCATGAGGACCTGCTCGCCGATTCTGCAAAAACCGACAATATTGGGCCTGAAGGTACCTACAAACACTTCGTCGAGAACTACGCTCTTCAGATCTGGAGAGCAGCCGATGGTTACGAGTTCCTCCTCAACGAAAGATTGGTCGACTTCGAAGGCGATACTCAATCCGTCCTAGGAACAGAAGTGAAAGAAACACGGATGCAACTTATATGGATGACTACGGACGACATGATTCATCTAATACTTCCAATCAGCCCGGAAGTGGCTGTCGTCTTTTGCGATGAGTCACGATGCTGGGAGTCCTCTTTCGCTGACATAATGCATCGACTCAAGAAGCCGTACCCCCAGAATAGCCTGCTGGTAAAGGCACCACACAAGGATATCATCAATGTCTGTGTACCAAGGAGGAAGAGAGGCAGGAAGTCTTGGCCTGCAACAGTGGCGTGGCGAGTAAATATTGGCACACTGACTCGACCGCATCATCGAATCATTGCTTCCTACTCTCTTAGTCACGCTAAGTCAGTTATCATTGTCCAAAGCAGAGCACGATTCGAGAGAGCAAGAAGAGAATTGCAGATGTTTAACAAGGAGAGACAGGAGTGGTGGCAGAGCATTGGTATTCGGTCTGGGTATCGTGATGAGTCGCGGCAATGCAGAGAAGGAGTCATACATCCCAGAAGGGACCAAATGGACAGGATAGTCGATGAACACATGACTGCACTGGATGAGGTTGTTAAAATCATCAAGAATACTCACGAAAGACTACAGAGGACGAAGGAAAACGCACTTAAGTCATGGCTAGCAATCCGCACATGCGAGACTATCAGGATTTCTTCATCGAGATCGGATGACAAGTCTTCTTCTTTCCGCATTATGCAGACAGCTCTCAAAGCAACCTTTGAAGATGCCTATCCATCAAAACATCCGGACCATAGGGACCTTGTTACTATCGACTTTGACGAATTCTTCGGTCATGCCCTTGGGGATGAGATGTTTGCTAAGCTGTCTGTCGAGATCGAAAAGAAGATCAGGGAATTGGTCCACACGAACAACTTTCATTTTCACTTTGAAACCTTTAAGGAGTCCTCTCGGCCTTCTGAAGATTCTTTGTTAGAAGAACGCAATGGCGATCTCAACGAACAGTCTATTAATCAGGAGGATATTCTTAAATCTCCATCTTTCGGTTCGGTATTCAGGGCGGCACAGGGTTTTGACGCCCTGAAATGGATGTTTGAGGAACGGCAAGATATCTTAACAATTTTCATAAAGCAGATTGCGGTACCTATGGAAGCTATGCAACCCCGAGTTGTTCGGATTCGTGCAAGGCGAGAATAGCCTGAAGCGGGCATTTAGTTAACATTGCATGTCATAGCGCATTTATAGAGGCAAATAGCTATTATTGCAGCAACTTCTTCTAGTTTCCGCGTTTATGTAAAGATTCAATTGACTCAAAAGAACTATTTTACCCGGCGATACTATCTACAGGTATGGGTTGATTAGCAGCAACCATTGGTTTAGGTGGCCACTCTCCCGCATCAAATGGAAATTCCAGCGAATGGTGACCAGAGTAAAGAAATCTGGTAGCTTCCTCGTCACAAGTAAAGTCTTTTCCAACCTCTGAAGGCAGAGTGGCTAGAGCCGAACAATTGGGAGGAACAGTCAGCGACATAATCAACCTTTGACCTTCAAGCTTCCATACAAATGCAACGAGCCCATAAGGTCCGTTGAACAATACCTTGGCGCTGGTGATGTTCCCTACAGGAATCGGGCGCACTCGAATAACGCGCCAACCGGTGAAATACCACCGACTGTCCCATGAAGCCAATCCCCAACTGCCCTGAGAGCATTGCTAAGGGAAAACTGGCAGGATTTGGTAGGGTTAGGGGTAAAATCATAAGCATTTCGAGGCTCCTAAACTTGCTACCCTTTAAGTATAACCTTACTCTTTATATAGCTTGTCTCGTTTCTCAACCCAAAGGCAGGTGTCCGTGTACCCTTCCCTCCTGTGAACGTGTAATACTTCTGCGATCAGCTCCTCGTACATCCCACCCCCAGGTTTAGATGTCCGTGCACCGTGACCTCCCCTCCTCTACCTTTTCTCGTCCACTTGTCGACTAGCTGTGCCTATCTGCCATGATGCTGGTCCCTGCCTTTAAATTCCCCTCTGCAGCTTACGGCCATCGTCAGGTAACGTCCATCTACCTACAGGGATCTATCCCTCTAGCTCTGTCTTTTTAATAAGGAACCCCCTTCCCTCCTTTCCACCTTCTATCCTATCCTTTACAACTCTCTAAATCTTCACTTATCTACATATACCCAAAACTTTCACAAGCACCGTACGGCCAAACGGCGATCATTCCCCTCAACAAGCTTCGGGATCTGTCGCTCTAAACTCGGCCGACTGATCAGGGCAAAGGTGAGCTCATCCCAAAGCTTCTCAGAAGCATCATCGTCGCGCGCATTGAATTCGAAACAAAGGCGTAGCTCATCAATAAACATCGCAAAACGTCACCAAATTGCTGCCAGGAGCTTGGAAAAGCCCTGCAAATTTCCAGAGATTGTGACCTACGTGAAATGTCACATTCCAGCCTGCTTCGCGCATTGTTGGCGTGACGGTGGCGACGGACATGGTTGCGTGCTGCGTAGCTGACGTCGATGTTATTGGGGTTGGAAGCGATAAGCTGGTAAGATCCGATAAGGTGATAAGTGTTGGTGCAGCAACACCAAAGTGTCGGGGTTCAGCGACTTACCGCTTTAGGCAATCAGAACATGAATTCAATACAACATGATCAATTCAAATATCTTTCGTTATGCGGATTGGAGTATTGATGTTTCGGTATCAGATAGTACGACATTGCTTTTAGCGGATGGTACCGTTTACAAATCATCGACAAAAAGTTAATGGTGACCTGAATCCGTTTGGATTAAATGGATTCAGGTCATTATTTCATTAACGTAGTTCATCACTAAGCGGGCCACATCACCTGCCGGACCACTTTTCTGTACCTCCCAACTTCTAATCCCTACAGCTTACCCGAGAACAAACTCAATTGAATCCAAAATATCAGAATTCGATGACCCATCCATATCTTCAGCCTCCGGACAAGTTCTTGCATTGTGACCACTCTTGCGGCAGATGCCACAGAGCCGTACGCCCGTCTTATGCTGCTTCGATGGGCCCCCTTCCGCGCCTTCATCACGTCCTTCCTCCTTCACAACACCCTTTTCCACCAAAAGCTGGCTCGTTTTCTTACCTGTACGAGGCCCTGGGTCTTGTAATCGTGTTCTCTTGGCCCTTCGCTGCTTGGAAAGGGCCTCATCCGCCCTTACGTCCCTACCAAGGGAAAAGAATAACACGAGAGGTTGAAGGTTGAAATCAAACGCTTCCGTAGAATAGTAGGATCAAAATTTCGGAAGTCGGAAATATATGAATTCTTCCCAAGTCACAGCCAATTGCGGCAGTGATCATAAGTCTATGGTACCGTTACGAAGCAGAAGGGTTTGGTGTATCAATGTACTGGTACCTTTAGTCTTTGGTACCGGCCGACCTCGTCTATTTGACACAGTTTTCAGTATCCTGTTGACGGTAGCGTTTCTCATCCTACTCACTGTGAACTGTGAACCAGAAGGCGGAAATTGTGCAAACTTAAGCTTCCACAAGACGTCGTAAGAATGACGAAGCAACTTAGCCCTCGTGAGAATTCGATCCAATAAACGTGTCGTAGAAGAGCCCCCAGATCATTTCATGCGATGCACTGCCCCTCGTCAATTTGCTTAAGATCGAGCTGCACAATATAAAAGATTAAAAAAGAACGTAAATCATAATTCAAATAACTCGTTACTTTGCCACCACCATTATACAGATAAGTTTAAGGAAATGGAACCAGTTTCCAAGAAGACGTGAGTTTATGCAGCACATAAGTCAGACGATCATGCTCAACACCGCTCATAGCGTTGCGATGTCAAAGCCATTCAAGTTCATCATTGGCCCTGATCAAACGGAATTCACCATACACTCTGCGCTTGTTTCGCACCAGTCGCCGGCTCTCTGGACGTCAGTGAATGGAAGTTTCAAAGAGTCATTAGACTTCTCCGTCAAGTGGCATGATGTCGACACGACAGTCTTCAGTAGTTTTTGGCAATTTGTATATATGGGCGACTACGACACCCCGGAGCCGTTTGCGTTCACCGGATTGACTTCCAGCGAGCATGACCCAATAACGAAGGACCTCAGGGAGCCGCTTCCAAAGGTGTCTATCGAGGATGAACCTGCTGAAGACATACCAAGCGCGGATGAAGAACCTATCCAAGCCGAGCTTGTGGCAGTGTCAGAGGCTGTACCAGAGCCGCCTCCTATCGACTGGTCATCAATCCAGTTCACACAGTTCACAGAAGTAAGAACGAAAAACAGGAAGGCTAACCGAACAACAGTACTCTGGAAAGACTTTCAGGCCGCTTGGAACTACCCTAGTGAAACCTATGAGGTCGACACGACATTAAAAGACCATGCCAACCCGTTGGTGCACCACGCCAAGGTTTATACGTTGGCGGATCTTTACGGAGTTAATAGGCTTTTGGAGGCTTCTCATAGGAAGCCCATGAGAGCTTAGTGGATCTTCCCATGGGCGAGGAGGCAAGTGGTGACGTGGTAGAGCTGGTCCGCTTCGTTTTCGAGGAACTAGTACCGGATCAACTACGAGGTTTAGTATCACATTATGCCACATGCGTCGTTGAGTATTTATGGAAGGCCAAGGAATTCCAGGAGCTTGTGGGAACTAATGGTACCTTGTCTAGAGCTCTTATAGCTACCATGCTTCTCAGACTCGATTAGACGGTATGTTTCATCCCCAATCAGACACGAGTTCGATGGGCCTAATTAACACTCCTTAAGCGTCTACAGCGACCCCCTGAGTCTTGAAATCATAGCGACCCCTATCAAAACAGATTGTGCATGCAACAGTACGTTATAACTAGCTCCTTTGTTAGACTCGACCTGTCAAACTACTTTGCGATGTGAGCTTGGATGTTTTAGCAATTCTACTTGCACTGTGGCAAGTGAACTATTCCTGTCTACAAACCATTGTATAAGACAAGTTTCCTATTCTCTAAACATTTGAACGTTCTTGACTTGCCCCGGTCTTGCTCGTTTTCACCTAAAGCAGGTATACGAAATATCGTGCTCCAGATAAATACATAGGTAGCCATCATCTTGTGGTTATTTCCCTCCACCGACGTGACCAGAGTGATTTTTCCAGTCTCTTTCTTTTCATAAAGGAAAAGCTTCGCTTCCACCGACGTCTTGAGGCATTGGTTCATTCAAAGACACTTCCCACAAACACCTTCCGACTACTACAGATTTCTGCGTCAACAGGCGTGATAACCTTGTTCAGTTGTTATTCGTGCCTAACTATAGGCCTGCATAAACCCCATATGTATGCCCTACAACTAGAGCTTCGCGACCCTATGCTGAAAAGGAGAGTAGACACCGTCGGGTAGCTTCTATGTGAGGTGAGAATGGAACAGCATGCAGAATTGAGCTTCATCAAGCACTGAAGAATGAACAGTAGTACGGTGCATCCTGTACTGTATTTTCACTGTACCTATGGCTCCTCTCATGTTTCAGTGTCAACTAGGTCGAGAACGGTCTTTCAAGTCCACTTCTGGACGCCATCGAGATAAGGAAATTGTTGCAACTGCTGAGTGGCTACAGTATACACTTGCTGCTTCGCCTTGGACTTCCAACAAGAGGTGTCGTCCAAAAATATAGTAAAGCAAACTTGAGAACTTTATATGTAGTTACGGAAGCAGGTCCAGGTTCAGCAGAATCGTTGGAAGTCCACATTTAACTCAAGAGCAGCCTCACAGCGAAGGAAATGTCCCCCAAAATCCAAATGTAGTCAAAAATAGCTTGAGGAACTGACCCCCGCTACTGGTCCCACTAGCACAGCGCCTAGATTATCTGTTTATGTATAACGTTAGAAAATTATTTTACTAAGAATAAGAGCTACTGCACTAAGAGTTAAACCTTGGCTTATTAATAAAGTTAAATACTCTAATCTTAAAAATATAAAATTTTTACTAAGTTTTAACTTTTCCTCTTAGTTTTTTTAATAAAGACCTTTATTTTATGTAGTAACCCTAGGCCTAAATGGCCCCTTGATAGGGGTCTGTATGCTCGATTGGTTAGACCCGGGTAATAAAGGATAGACCCGAGAATGATTGTGGAGCATACTAGATCTTAGTGTGTTAGCGCAGAAACATTAGTCCGGATACAGTGCGGAGAAGATGTTTCCCCAAATTGACCATTTTCAATCAGCCTGCCAACAGAGAAAGCGGAATTTCATTGGTTCGTCACGACAGAAAAGTAGCTCAACACGTCTGCGTGTCTCCTTCCTCCTATTCTTCAAGTCACCTAGTCTAAGCACCATGGCAACGACGCGAATTCAAATCGACCCCGAAGGTGATGTTTTAATTATCCTTCCAGTTGAGAAACCCGCTGCCAAGCCCAAACTTCCCAAGTCCCCGGAATCACCTATTGAGAAACACTTCCTTTGCTCAAAGAAGCATCTCACACTCGCATCTCCTCGGGCTGCAAAGATATTCTCCAGCAGCTTTAAGGAGGCCTCAAAAGAAAATGATGGTTTTCATCACTGGAGGTTCGAGGCGATTTTTGACGCTGAAGCTTTTGATTTGGTGTTGAGGATCATTCATGGGAAAACCCGTAAGGTCCCGCAAGTTATCGAGCTGGATATGCTGGCTGCGGTCGCTTCCATTGCTGATGATCTGCAATGCCATGATGCCCTTTACTATTTTAGCCATAGATGGATCTCTAATTTCTATGGGGGCTTCTCTTATGGTTTCCCTAAAGCGGTGAACAAGACACTCGCCCAGTTCATTCTCATCTCCTTCGTCTTCGAGCACAAGCGTCTTTTTGAAGAATCTACTAAGACCGCAATACAGTTCAGTGGTGGCGTTATACCTACGTTTGACTTACCGATTCGTGCAGATATCTCAAGTAAGATACTTCCTGACATTCAGTGACTAAAGCTAACAAGGAAAGGTCACATAGAAAAGAGCCGACTCGCCACTTTGACAAACTTGGTCAATGGCCTGAATGACCTTGAAGACCGCTTGCTCGAGGAGCAGTTGGGCTGCAATCATGGGTGCAGATCCATGCTCTTGGGAACCTTGATGCAAGGTATGAGAGCAGCTGGTCTGTACTCAGTGCGGCGGTTATCGCCGTTTTCTTCTTCAACACTGGACTTAGTCATCAAATCTTTGCGAAACATACAGTCACCAACCTATTTTACCGCGGAAGAGAACAGTGTTATCGGAAAACATTCCGGCAAATGGGCCCTCGTGACTCGGTCTAATACTGCTCTACCTAATAATGGATCTAGAGCACCGGTCTCTGGGGGTCTTTTTGGAGCGCATTCTCATACGAACGCTTCCACTCCTATGACTGGTGGTTTATTTGGTGGTAGTTCTATAAGTACCACTTCTTCTCATCCGACCGTCGCAGAAAAAGATGATGATCCCACTTCTCTTGTTCGCCACCATTGCTCATTGAAGGACCTTCTCAACCCCCTGTTAGATGGGGCGGAAGCCGAGATCAAGGGGTTGAAGCTAGCTGACTACTCTCGACCTTAGTCACTAGATAATAGAGCCTTGCAATGACAGAGAGTCAAGTAATAAAGTTTGCCTTGGAATTGTTAGGGCCCTTGAAAGAACTCATATAGAGAACAGTGGGCAATACATTTACAGACTTCGCAGCCAGAGGGTCAGGCTTATTCTCGTAAAGAGGTTTTCTAGAAAGCTGGTAGCTCTATTGTAGGGAAGTGCAAATGAGTGTGGCTTATATACCTGGGGCTCACTGCTTGTGGGACAGGCTCGCGATGAGCCACGAGTCTCCGTCGTGAATCGTGGTCTTTTAGGTGAGTCTCTCGTGGTGAGTCATGGGGAGCGGCTCACGGCTTGGAATCTCTAGGAAGAGTGGGACCTGGTTTGATTGGAAAATTTTGTGGGACATACGTGACGTAGCCGCGATAGTCGTACCAATTATGGTTAAAAGATCTAACTCTCTGTTGTGTACTGTAGCTCATAACTAATAATAATCAATAATATACAACGGATAGATATAACGTCATAAGGAAAGAGGCACTATTTCCAACAGTAGAGACCTTGCCCTCTAGTTACATAAAATTATCTAACGGCGGGCCACAACTTGACAGTATCCGGGCTCTCTTGGTCTTCATAAGCCACATAGCATTGTCTCCATGACCAGACCCATTCCAGCCTTCCAGTGGCCTGTAACCGTATTGCTGCCGTGGAATCGTCAAGTTCCTGGGCGGAAGCCGTGACATGAACAGAAGACAAGTCCGTAAGTTCGGCAACCGAGTAGAAGAAATCCTCCGTAACATGGGTTACGTGACCAAGAGCAGGCACTGGGGGATGAAAAGTCACTTCTTCAACAGCACCAACATGCTTGTCAAAGGCCAAAGCGCTAATCCTTGAATGCGAGCCCTCATAAAAAATATAGTTCGCTTCTGGAATAGGTTGATGAACTAATCTCCACTCTCTTGTGACTTGTGGTAGATATAGGCCCATAATAAACTGACGTCTCTTGCTTGTCATGATCTTTTAGTATGTTAGCCAGTGGTGAAGTCTTTTCCCCTTCAATATTAGAGAGAACGCTTACTCCAAGAGCAGTATGTCGATTGTTCTGGCCTCGACCCTCAAAAATATGCGTGATAACCTCATCACACTCAACAGGAAAGAAGAGCCAAGTCGAGAAACGGCGTTCTGAAATGTTCATGACGTCTTCAGATTTATGAGCATGGATTGCCCTAAGTCGCTTTTCCCACAGCAAAGAATAACCCGTAATTTGAGGATCATTGCATAAGAAGCCTGTCATATATCTAGGCTGGCATCCAAATTCAAAGGGGAGATTGTATACTTGCCGACTGTTTGACGGCGGAACAGTCCATGCGACCGGATCCTGGTTCCCGAGTACCAGCTTTCGAATCTTAATGCCCTGAGAATACCGTTAGCTAGCTGTGAGGAGGATAGGTGGTTTTCAAGCTTACGTCTGATTTGACAAGGATAGTCTTATTCGTCTTCGAAATATCGTACTTCCGCCACCAGATTCCAGCAACTCCCTCCACAGCCGGCAATTCATCTTTGTCTGTGGTAAACAGTTCCAAGAGTCCAGCGTGATCTTCCTTGGTGTACAGGAATGTTGCATTATCAGCAATAGTGGGCAGTATAATATCAGGTGTAGTATCATTTCCAGCGTTAGAGAGTGATGATATGTATGTCTCGCCTTCAAACACCACAGACCTTTTCCATATAACGTCCTGCAATAAGAACCGGCAATCTTCCGGAGGTTTCCATAGGCTACGCGCCTCTGCCACTGCATGATGGCAAATGAGGTCTTGTGCGATCATGGTTAGAACCTCGGAGGGGAGAGGCAAACTTGTCGTCAATGAATCGGATAACGCGACTGCTTTGGAGAGTCTTGACGAGACACGAGACAAATGCCACTTGCGCCGCCTAAGTTCGTTTGCAGCTGATATGGTATAGCTATGTCGTGTAGCCTCGAACAAGCGAGCAGGGTTTCTCAAACCGGTCATTTGTAAACAGGTCAAATGAAAACCAACGTCGAGCCCTCTAGGGTAGTCATCCAGCAAGTCTTGATCAGGTTTGTGCCATTTGCGACGATGATCTTTCAATCAGCGAATAATGCCGGTGAAAAATAACTGGTCCAACATACATATGCGTAGTTCATCATATTCAACGAACTTAAACTGGCATAGCCCGCAACGGGGCTCCGCGAGTGCTTCTATTATTCTCTCGTAGCAGGTGTTGTTGATTCGAGACCCCATAATTGGAGATGACGGTGATAATGAAAAAAAACTAATTAAGGAGGCTTGTGCTAGAAGAAGATAATAGTGAGACACTGAGTCTGGAGGTACGAATTTATACTTAAGTATGCAACTAAACGTGTGTAATTACCGACTAAACGAACTGCGTCTGCCTTGTTAAATTAATCCAATCCGATGCGCACAGGTGTGCCTGTCACGAGCAGCATTTCTATTAGAGATCCGATAGGTGCTGCTAATTGGCCGAGGACTATGTCCACCTTGTATCGCTGCATAAATGAAAATTACACTCTATTAATATTGTGGATGAGGCCAATACCACTTTACCAAGCCTTGAGTGTTGACTTTGTGACTCGGCATTTACCGAATTTAACCCTTTAATATCTTGTAGTTTCCTATTAGTGGTTGGCCTAAGGATCTAAAGCTCGCCGAGGTTAGTTAATTTGTAAAGGCCCACTCTAGAGAACGACTTACAGGGTAAGACAACCAACCTTTAACTAATAATAAATTTCTTACGCCTAATAGGTTGCACTCTTAAAATATAGAAAGATTATTAGGTGTAAACCGCTATATAGATACCAGGTTAGTGTCAGGTTCTAGCCAAGGTCTATAACGGTTGGATTTCCTAGCCACGCTGGGCAGTCGTATGAATGGCCTGGCATCGCATGCAATACCGGGGTTCTCTTCTCTTCAGCCTCGCAGTCTTTATCCTTCCTGCTCTCTACGGAACCCTGTCGAAACTTTGGGTCGCCAACATCGACGCCTCAATGGTTGTAACGACCGATGCATTTACCTATATGAACACAGCTGCTGAAGCCGTCAACGAAGGTCTTCCAAGAGCAGCTTGGGTTATAATTGGGGATAAAGCGTCTAGAAGCCTGGGCCAACGTCTTCAGTTGACCGCATACTTTGATTAGTTTCCAGTTCATTTTGGGCCTTATCCTAAGTATCGTGTTTCTGGCTGCTGCGCCGGAGTTTAGCAAGAAGCTTTGTCCCCTCCACGGTTCGGCAGGCAAGCCTAACTTACATACGGATAACGTCCTTCACCGTATTTAGTGGCATCCTCGAGACGGCCGTTGCGATATCCACAAGAGCGCTTGACCAACCCGATATTCCCCTAGCGATCAGCATAGTCAAGTTTGCCATCAACATCATACTCGACTTTCTCATCATCTCGAAGTTCCATATTAGATCGTTCACTCCCACAGTCAACATGCAAGGCACGATCCAGTTAGTATGCATTCTTGTCGCTGCCATTGTTGAACTCGCATATTTTCTCTGGACAAACTCTCGACCTTGTCTCAAACGATCACGCCCCGAGAACACAGCTAGTAGCCGACTGCTCCCTACGTTTCAGTCCCTCGTCGTCCTAATCCGCCCCGGTCTCATCTTCTCCACCGAATCAGCCATAAGAAACGCGCTGTATCTCTGGCTTGTCACGACTATCGTCGCTCTTGGCTCCCTTTACGCTACTGCTTGGGGAATCTTCAATACCATTCGGTGGGGCCTAGTCATGGTCCCCGTGCAGGCACTGGAGGCAACCGCTCTTCAGTTCATCGGCCATGAATGGGGAGCGTGGAGGAATAGGATGGGCATCAACGTACGACGGCCGAGGGCAACTTGGAGGGACTTATACGGCATTGCCAAACCGGCTTTGAAGTCGCTCGTGCTTGCACTCATCTTTGAAGTTCCACTGGCCATCTTCCTGACTCTATTCGGGGCCTACTCATTTGCATCCTACATCGGTGGGTCCCGTGAGGTCGCAGAAGTCACGGCCTACATGTGGAAAACCCTCGACTGGTGTTACATCTTCTACGCTATGTCTACCCAGCTCGCCACTATTCTGCTAGCTACTCGACCGAAATGGTATCTCTATCAGAGCCTTGCAAGCAACCTTCTCTATGTTCTTCCGTGGGCCATCGCTTGTCAGATTGCCAACCTGGATGAGGATAATGCTTGGTCCTATCACAGCTTTGTCTTTGGGGGCAGCTTGGTGTTTAGCTTTATTTGTGTTCTTGCTCTTGGTGGCCTTTGGGCGTGGACGCTACTTCGTGGTAAGGCGAGGGTGGAGGTATTCAGAGGTAGTTATGTATAGGCTTGATGCTGGACAAAGAGTACCGTTACTAATTGTAGTGGAATTGATTTACAGGCCCCACAAAACAGGGGGTAGAATTGATTTACAACAAGGGGTAGGAATGAATTAACCTAAGCCAATAAGATCAAAATTTAGCGTAATACCTTACTAGCTCGAGACGAGATTGCGTTTAATGATTTCGCGTAAATTACTTCTGATATCTAGACTAAGACAACGCCCGAATTCTAAGTTGGCATTTCTACGTCGCCACGGAGCCTTTCGTGTATCCCGCGAAGTATCGAATTATAGAAGTATCGAATTATAGTGTGCAAGACTTGCGGTTTTGGCTGCATATCAGATGAAGTGGCCACTCACTTGCCGACCACACACCGTAAAATGACAGCTGCAGAACGGCAAGAGGTTACAGCGAGAGTTAAGCACATACCACGCATCATCCAAACCAGGTTGGGCTAAGAGGGCTGAACTTCCCACCTCCAAATATCGACCCTATCCCCTACCTCGCACCTCCGAGAACAGATGGAGTAACATAATGAAAATAGAGATAGTATTGGAAGGTATCGAGGACCAAGGCCAGTAACACGGAGAATGTTCGTAGAAACAATCCCATGGATCGAATATTGTCCTGGAGCTCAAAGAATGACGCAAGAGGGGATTAGAGGAGATCCAGTAGCTTGTTGGCTACGTCAGCGTCAGTATGTAAGCGTTACGGATAGAAGAGATTCAATGAAAGAATTGCCTTTTCTCGAGAATATGGCGACTGATCTTTCTTGCCCGTGTTAATCGACAGTCTGCGGGCGTGTTACTCACGCGCGTAAACGCGTACTTTAGCTCTCTTACATTGTCGACACCTTCTGCTGTAATTTTCATCCGAGGTTTATTTTTACAGTCCTTACAAGCTGATGCTTTACAATGACTAGCAGAATATAACTACCTTTCAAAGCGTCGTCGCTTGAACCTCCCAACTCCTGACGCGTCGCGCAGTGGTGACAGCCACAGCATGGCCTTAAATCGACGGGATCCCAGTCCTTCAAAACGAAGCCATGATGAAACTCGAGCCGGGGATGATGATGAATTCAACCACCCCGCCTACCTAAACGCAAACTCGAGACGCCAAGGAGCGAATCTGGTACTTCCCTGTCCTCGACACAATCGTGTTCTCAAGTATCAGAGAGATCCGGATACTCTTCGCCAACAAAGCAGCTTCGTGAACTCGAGCTTCATACCAGGGGTGTCATTCCTGGGGAACTAAGTGCCTTCCGTCACAAGCCACCATCATTGGAAGCCCTACTCGACCAAATCGATCTCGCCTTGACAGGATTTGGACTTCTCCCATCGTCCCAACGCTCCACACTTGATCATCTAGATTAAAAGACGTATAGTAACTTTAGGTGGACGAAACAGCCGGTATTGAGCAACTTTCTCTTCTCGGAACAGCGAGATCAACTCGGAGAAACACCTCCTCCTGAGATTGTTTCAAAGAAGACGTGAGTTTATGCAGCACATAAGTCAGACGATCAGGCTCAACACCGCCCATAGCGTTGCGATGTCAAAGCCATTCAAGTTCATCATTGGCCCTGATCAAATGGAATTCACCATACACTCTGCGCTTGTTTCGCACCAGTCGCCGGCTCTC
Source organism: Fusarium penzigii (assembly GCA_013623535.1). Taxonomy (NCBI): domain Eukaryota; kingdom Fungi; phylum Ascomycota; class Sordariomycetes; order Hypocreales; family Nectriaceae; genus Fusarium; species Fusarium penzigii. Next base: position 24,277 of record JABFFC010000834.1, read on the forward strand.
TGGACGTTAGTGAATGGAAGTTGCCATCCGCTATCATCCTTCTTGGTTATAGTACCCTTCTACCGGACATAGGGAGCGCTGGAGCGGGTGCAGTGTTGGTTAGGCGATGCATGTGTAGGTCCAGGCTCAACTGAGGCAGAGCCAGCAAGAGTTGCTTTATAGGTCCTTCCCGTAAAATGTGCAGCTTGTTATGAAGGAACTCCACGATAGAATCACGCATCTCTCGTACGTTTTCCGGTACATTTGGTTTGTAGGACTGTTGGGCGGCTTCTGCTAGGTAATGTGACCCCCAGTGCTGCTGGGCCGTTGCTTCGAACTTTGATCCGTGGAGAGGGAATGAAATCAGGTCCCTGTTTTCATTAGCGTGGTTTTATTTTGTATGGGTTTTCCATTGGATTCAGGCCTGGCTCTGGCGTTGATACTTCAGTAGAATAGTGAACATTTAAGGGCACAGAAAGTTTTATTTTTATTGTTATCTAACTGGCATTTGATCGATCGTGGAACTTAAGGAAAAAGAGCTACAGGGTAGTTGGTTGTGCTATTTATATCAGGATTCCAATACCTCAAGCTCAAGCAAGCTCGCACTCGATCAAACTCTCCACACCGTTGGCGACAGTCCAAATACAAGAGATCTTCAATCCCGCCTGGCTCATGAGTGATTCCCAATTCTCCTGGGTACGTTCCCGTGACGCTAAAAGGGTAAGCATCATGATATCCAGCGCTGTGGCTTCCCACTGTGCTCCCATGTTGGGGATCACGTTCTCGTTGATTAATAATTTGCTATATCCCGGCTTCATGGCAGCCTTGACCTGATCCAAGATCTTGAGACAGGTCTCATCTGACCAATCGTGTAGTACAGAGTGCATGTAATATGCTCGGGCACCTGCAAATGTAGTTAGAAGACGGATCTAGGATTAAGCGATTGTTGACTTACCCTTGATAGGCTGCTCAGTGTAGAAGTCATACTCCATCCGTTCGATCTTGTTATCGAGGATGGTGATTTGGTTGATAACCACAGGAAGATCTTGGAGAATAAGACGACCTGGCGCATCAGGGAACTTCCTGTGGAATTCTCCAATATCATGGCCGAAAGAGCCGCCAATATCAACAAGAAGTGTGGCATTTTCGTGCTGATCAAAGTCATTGATAAGCCTGTCTTGAACAGGGTAAAAACCGGCATCCATCCAAGACGGCCGACCTTGACGATAACCGCCCATGTGGAGGTGGAACATCTGACCATAAGGAGGATTGGTGTGTAAATGCTCGAAGAAATTCTTGTCCGTTTTGTATCCGAGTTGGAGAGGGGAGTTGTTGATATCCGTGGGATCTTTCCAGGCGTTCAATTCGGCCCATTCATGGAATTGCCCTAGGGCATTAAGGCAAGCCCCCGAACTACCAAAGTTAGTATTACCGCTCTGTTGGGATCGTATCATAGTCAAGTATCTGCTTACATGCAAGGGTATGCGGCATGAATGAACGGAAAGGCCATCGACCTAATGAAGTTTGTCACTTCGTACGTATCCTTGCCGACTTCTGTGAGATAGCCCATAGATGAAACGTGTCGTAGGAGTCGGGCTTCAAGAATTAGCGAGCGAAGAGATAAAGATAATCCATCAATTAACTCACCGAGCAGAGCGGGATCAATTGCCTTCTCCTCAGCCACCTCTGCAACCGTAAAGGGCCCATTGATCCTGGCTACGTATGGCCAGATATTTTTCACAGTACCGGCGGTCAATGCGCAGTGCAGTGAGGGCTAGAGCAGAGTGCGTGAGTAGAAGAAGCAAAACTGGATAGCGGATGCATCAAACTTACCTCGGCCCAGGCATGACGAAGCATGGTTTCTCTCGGAGTCTCAAGTGACTGCCAAAGACGTTTGGCCTTGGCCATGAGCTTCAGCCGCCCTGCTGCATCGTTTTCTTGCAGCCCGTTACTCAACAAGTTGACATCCTGGACCAAGGAGGGAACGGCCTCAAAGTTTGTAGCCTTCAACGCCATCAGGATGTCTTGTCCGTCATCTCCGTCTTCGCTGTTGGTAACTTGACTCGGATCTGTTTTCTTGGAAGGGTTTGAAACAGTGACCGAAGCCTCAGGTTCGCTTTCAACGCCCAAAGCTTGCCGTTGTGGGATGTTTGCTTGACCCTTAAGGTAGGAAGTCATTGTGATATCGATGGTAAGAAAAGATTATACTGTCAAGAATGAAAGGCTGGAATGGACTAATCTCTGAGGTCGAACCAAGCTTGTAGTCGAGGAGAATCCTTCTTATGATAAAGAGAAGGGCTAGTAGAAAGAGATTTTGGGATGGTAACGGATCCGACATTAGGATAGCTACCTCAAGGGGCTTGCATGAAAGTGGCTCGTCTGTTAACCTCAGGATTCAACCACTCATGAGCGGTTGCATCTGCCGTTTCACTTCGCGCAACCAGAAATGTGAAGCTTGATAGGCCGAAACCAGGGCATCAAACCACAAGGATCGCCAGAGACCTGACATTTGGTCTAGGTGGAAGTTCCTGGAATCAGGGATCAGCATTAATTTGATCATGATGTGTTGCTTGGAGTTGCAGTAGACGTGTGGAGCTGGAGACACAATGCACCAATCTTGTTCAGAGAAAGCTTGGTTGTGGTTTAGCGATTGTAACGTTGAACCAACACAACTCTTACTGCTTCTTCAAGGGTATAACCGGGTGCACCGGTGAACCAACGAAAAAGAATATGGCTGACTGGGGAGAAATTGCCAAGTACAACATGGAACCAACACAGCGACAAGGGAGAGGCTATCCCTTGGCAGCAGCGCGAGGCAAGAGCTGTGAATCGAAAGTTTCGGTCAATAAGTGCATTGAAAATGTTGGCGATAACAGTTCAGACGCCAGAATCGTTCATGCGATATGACTAGAAATCAAATCACTTCGTTTGGCCTAAGATACATCAGACGCTATGAACCGAAGATAGCGTCACAGAATAAACCTCCGGCTCGGCAAAGGTATAGGGTCCTACGGGCCGGTGAATCCCCTACGCATCCAGCATCGGGACTAGGGTCAATCTCCGCGTAGTGGAGCAGTCTTCATTTAACACCCTCAACCAGGGGCTTGCACCCTGGCCGCATGGCGCATGCATGTGCCTATCTTGGCTCGAATTGACATTGCCCCTGTGCTCCAGTTTCGAATTCTCTCCAACATGAACCCACATAAACCCACATGAACCCACAAACAACCCTGGTTGTTTGTTCTTCCTATTTACGTTTACGTTTGCCCCCCCTGAGTCTACAAGGGAGCTCCCTATGTTTACTTTTACTTTGACTACCTTGCAACGCCAATCTGAATAGTGTGCTCATCTCGACTTATCCACCCCGGGAGGCACCGTCTCAAGGTGGTATCATTCTTGATCCTGTGGTACTCTCCTCTGTTACTGTACGCGTTGTTGAGTCCCAATCTGCCGGAACTGAGACATGATTTGTGCCACAGTCTTTGAATATCCATGGGCATAGCATGGCCTTTTTCGCCGATCACAAACAAACGGCTGTTTTCTTTGCTCCCAGCCGTGGCTCTTCCTCTTGACATCCTCTGGTTCTTATTAGACTCAAGACTCTGGCAGTTCGAACCATTCAAAGTCAGGTTAGTGAACAACTCACTTTCTGGATAGTGTGACCACTTGCGTCTAGAACCAAAAATGTCATCTGCTGCCCACCATACGCAAGCCTATCTTGACGCCAACAAAGGCCCGACGATTCTTGGCGTCATTCTCTCCGTCTCCATTCTGAGTACCATTTTTGTTTTGGGTCGAGTATATACTCGAAAAAGGATGATAGGTGCCTTACACCTGGATGACTGGTTTACAATTTGTGCCGTGGTTAGTCATCACTACGTGACAAGTTTCGCTAGTCAAAGTCAACTGCTGACTGTTTAAAGATCTTCGTCTGGTGCCAAGTAGCTGTTACTATTGTTGCCGTTCGCGATGGCAATGGCAGACACTTCGATACTTTGACTACATCCCAGCAGCAAAATGCCATCTTCTTCACCATCCTCGGTTTCCCCTTTGGAGTCATGGCCTTTGGGTTTCCTAAGCTCGCCGTTGTCGCCCTCATTACACGCATCATGAATCCCGGACGAGCGCATACGATATTCCTTTGGTCTCTCGCTGGGTGCTGCATGCTTAGCTTAGTCGCCTGTATCATCATTCTCTTTGCCCAGTGTTCACCTGTCGAGTCTCAGTGGACTTTCTCAATCACCGAAAAGACTTGTTGGAGTCCATACGTGCTGGTCGACTTCGCCATATTTGCTGGAGGCGAGTATCCTTTTTGGCCTCATAAATAACTTGTGCTAAGCCTATACCAGCGTTATCCGCAGCCACAGATCTATATCTCGCGGTATACCCTGCTGTGGTGTTGTTTCACTTGCAAATGAATATCCGCAAGAAGATTGCTTTGTCATTTGCCTTGGGAATCGGATCCATGTATGCGTCTTGTTGGGCCTGTATTGAGGACAGTGTACTGATGATTGAGTGTCCAGTGCTACGATAGTAGCTATTTACAAATGCACCCGACTTCCTTCACTGGCAAGCCCAGACTTTTCGTGTAAGTCACACCCTTCTACGTCAGGAACCATCACGCTAACATAACGAAGATGATACATCTGACTTGGTGATTTGGACAATGTAAGAAAGAATCCTTCATCTAATGCAAACGAGTCTTAACCACATGAGAGTTTAGTATTGAAGCCAGTACCATCATCATCGCATGCTGCATACCTGTTCTTCAGCCACTCATCGACGCTATCATGGGCCGCCGGACTTTCGGATCCTCGCCAGGATACAAACCTTATAATTCATCAGGGTATCAAAATTATGGAAGCTCACGCGCTGGCCAGCCTCGATCAAACATTGAACTAAGCGACAACCGACAAGTCCGTAACAACAGCCAATCAGATACGACAAATGCGAAATACCTTGGTTCAGGGGCAGCGGAACTTGACTCGCAGGAGAGTATCTTACAGCATAACGGCACCAAGACAACAGAGAACCCATTGGGATCATGCACCTCTTTAAATTAGATAGAGTATTAGCTTATTTAGCACCTGACGACAGTAGAAACGTGAACAGCCTGTTCCCAATTAATTTTATACGGG
>JABFFC010000835.1:0-15250 GCA_013623535.1 Fusarium penzigii
GACCAGGGGGCGGGCACGACTTGGGGTGACTTGGGGAGTTTTTCGCACTCAAACCCGTTTGGTTCGTTGGAGAAGCGGCACTAATTAAAAGAAAACAGTACTGTACATTACAAGCTCAGCAATTAGCCTCCATCTCACCTTGGCCGACCCCGTCAACGATGAGTAGCACGCCATTTCCAAACATTTCCGGACGAACACCACATGTTTCGTTCACCTTGGTTTTGGGAGCCTCTGGAAAGAGAATTTCTCTGGGGGGATGCTCGAGGATCACATCAGGGCGCTCAGGGATGTTATTCGCCGTTAGTAACCGTCGCTTTCCACTCACGACCCTCCCCCAGACAGTGGCCAAGTCATTATTATCAATTGTTTGGTTCCCCGCAAAGCAGATGTCGACATAACCTTTGCCTCTATCATTTCCCCCAGAGATGAGTACGTAATAGGATTGTTATAAAATCTGAAAGCACGCTCCGCAGTTGTGGGTTGATTGAGATTGAAAAGGGCAATCCCTGTTTACAGAGATGAAGGTTTTCTTCGTCTTCGGATGTCATGTCGCATTTATATCCAAGGGGGGTTGCTGGTATTTCCATGACTTCTGTTGGTTCGGGGTGAGGGAGGTCAGAAAGTTGGGTGGAGGATGCACTAATTTGGAGTATTGACGTGAAAATGGCGGTCATTTGGCGGTAGCTCAACTACAACTTCTCGAGTGCAGGGTCTGGTAAGTTAGTTACCCGACCTTAACTTGTCGGTTTAACTTGCAGGGTCGGCTACAACCCTTTGCCGGGCAAATTAACCATTCCAGTAGTAACGAGGTCGAGGGAGCGGGGACGGGAGACATTTACATTCACAGTAGTAAGACCTTTGGTACCGCGACCAGCACAAATCCCCAAAACGTCCAACTTGGTCTGATGACTTTATGTGGGATAGATGTACATATTGTGCATGACGCAAGGAGGGAAGCATGGTCGGATCTTGTCTTGTCAACGGCCTTCTTATTGAAATAACCGCCAGGTGGGGGTTTTGAATCAAGTCGAAGAACGGGTGTATAAAACTTGAACCCGAAGGAACAGAGATCAGGTGAGTGAATGCAAAGAATGCAAATGCAGTTAGTTTCTGGCGTGTCGGGGGTGGCTTTCTGCCGTGTTTTCTTACGAGAAACGATCTGACGTTGAAAAGGAAGAATTTGGTAATGCTAACCTAACAGCTTTCTATTTTGTTTGTCGTGACATTTTCCTCTCTCTTTCTCTTTTACCTGATTATTTTCGACAATAGGTATGGAGGAGGTATGTAACATCCAGGACAGCGTGATTCTTACACCCCTTTCAAGATCAGTGGGAAGCGAAAAGTCTTGGCTAAAATACAGGTAGTCCAGCTTCTGCCCTTTTCCTTCATCCTCCTTTCTTGCCAATTCTCTTTCTCCTCACTCGATGTCTTTAACGACCACTTTTACCCCTCATGGGTGATTTTTTTTTTTTTTTTTTGCTCCTTCTTCTTTTAGATCACATCCTAGCAAGCCACAGTCGTTTGGGCGGTTGAAGTCTTGGTGTTTTACTATGTCACTAGACGATACTTTCTTGGCAGGCATTTCTTTTCTATTACGATTTGGTGTTTGAGAGGGCGAATGTGCCTCGTCGGGTTTACATTTGTATTGTTCCTTGTTGTTTGTTATTTGCTATTTTACATGTCTTATCACTCACACTTACAATCCCTAAAGGAAAAGCCTGACATCTTTGTCAGATATCTTATTGAGAAACAACACAACATGATGTCTTGGCTGATGCATTCAAGGTTCAACTCGCGCCCACTCGGCTCTTTAACCAGACGTCTTGGCTCTCCTTATCTTGTGTGCAGAATAGCAAACCCTCCATCATCACAAGGGATGCGCCGCTGGCGTCTTCCAAGACATTTCGGGAGTTGATCACTGAATTGGGAACCGGAGAACAGAAGCTGAAGTGCATAATTGGGCACCTTGTTGATAACGAGGGTTGACATGAAACTATCCTTCACGTCAAATGCATGCTGATCACTTTTTTATTCTTTTATTTCATTTTATTTTTACCGTTGTATTCGATGATCTTGGTTTTTTCTTCTTCTTTGCCAAGTGATAGAAAAGCTGGTGGCCAGAGCCAGGTTCATAAACCCTGATCTTGTTGGACTTGTCAACCCCCTGGTTAGGTCACGCGAGTAGATGCTACGTAGTACCTATTGGTGGTATATCACCTTGACATTTTCTTGTCTATTCTTCACGAGCTAGAATTTTCGAGGTGGCGTGCAGTGAAAAAATGTCGTCAGGGTTCACAATACGTCAGTTACTAAACACCAGAAGAGAAAAAAAGTCACTTGACGTTGAAAGAATGTTCTACTGCCATCACCTCAGCCCTACTATTTTCCCTTGCTGTTTATTCAACGGATTTGGTTCCGCACAAATCACGCACGTTAGTCAACGGGAAGAGAGATGGCATCTACCGTACTAAACCTAATCTAGACCCCACCGTATTTTTTTTTCTTTTCGCCCCCCACGGTCCGTTATTTCTCCACAAGCCGTCCGTTTTCTAAGGACTCCATCATCCTGCATAGTAATAAACGGAACCGGAACTACGGCAAACAATAACGATGATGGGTCATGATGTCTATGAAGCATCAAGTTAGGACGACGAAAAAAATGAAACGCAAGAACGGATTGTCATCCAACCGGTAATGTCACAGATTGATTAGATTTCCCATCAAGGTTCCATCGCGCAATAACCACGCACATCCATCCATTCACCGTCCAATTTGGTGGCATGTGGAATAGTACTCTTTTCATGACAAATCGTGGTGGGCTATGACTCTTTGAGTTGCGAGATTTGTGCGGATTTTAGCACGACGACCACGTTTATAAGAAGGATGGATATTCACGAACAAGAACAAGGACAAACTTCATTTACTTCCCCTTATTAACGGTGAATCTGTTTGAACTAGGAATTTCTCGCGTTTCCAGCGTTTCATTAATTTTTCCGAGTCTTTTGTCATTGTTTATCCACCCCTTGACATATACGAAACTCTAAACTTCACTCATCTTCACATCACAAACTAAACAAACAACATCATCTATCTACTCCATCTGTTAATCACCAAACTTGTTGGCAGCTCACTCACAATACTCTGCCAATCATGGCATCCACAGACATCGTCACAACGTCCTACCTCGTCAGTAACCTTCACTGCCCCTCATGCGTCTCCCTCATCCGAACACTCCTCCACGAAACATATGGCCAAAATGTTATCTGGGTATCTCCCAATCTTGTCACTTCGGTTGTTACCGTTGAGCACAGAGATATCCCTGCCGCGTCTGTTCGCAAAATCGAAATGACTCTGGAGGACGTTGGTTTCAAGGTTTGTGGTGTGAATACCTCAGCCAGACAGGCAAATGATCTGGATAGGACATCACAGCTCGAGCTGGGAGAGAGCAGTGCTCTATCGCAAAATGATGGTTCGAATTCCTGGTTCAGAACTTGGTGGCCTAAACAGTCGTCTTCCGCTGAAGAGTCGGCTAGGGAGGCTCATCTTCTCAACTGCGAGGCATGCAAGTCCAACATTACAACAAACGACGAGCCAAGAGAATCCAACGAGAAGAACCGGCTTGTTCGGGTCTCCACACAAGCTTCTGACCCTTCTTCTCTACCATACCCTCTCCAACAAATCGTCACGGATGCGGAATCTTCACCTGCAACGTGGCGTGCTACCCTCTCCGTCGGCGGCATGACCTGTGCGGTATGCGTCAACACCATTACCGAAGAGCTGCAACGACATCCTTGGATTTCCAAGGTAGTTGTTAATCTCGTCTCCAACAGTGCTGCTGTGGACTTTTTCGACGAGAGTCGAACTCAGGATATTGTTGATGCTATCGAGGACCTCGGATACGACGCTGCCATCGACTCGGTTGTCAATCTCGCCGAGCAGAAGTCGTCAGCTGACAAGCGAGAGGTTGAGATCCTCATCAAAGGCATATTCTGTCCTCGCTGTCCGGACCGTATCTGCACAACGTTGAAGAGTCTTGCACCGGGAAGACTGGATGTTCTACGAGAACCAACCATTGAAGACCCGATTGTCAAAGTCAGATATACTCCAGAGGCCCCAGAGTTTACTGTACGGCAAATCCTGCAAGCCATCGAAGCAGCAGACACATCACTCCATGCTTCCATCTACCACCCCCCTACCCTCGAGGAACGTTCCAAGGCGATCCGAGCCAAACACCAACGTGCTCTTCTCTGGCGGGAGATTCTTACCATTATCGTTGCTATCCCCACTTTCATCCTTGGAATTGTCTACATGACACTTCTGCCAGACTCCAACAGTGGTAAACACTATCTCATGAAGCCTTGGACTTCTGGTCTGAGCCGTCTGGACATTGCTCTCCTGGTGCTAGCAACTCCCGTCTACTTGTTTGCCGCCGATGTCTTCCATGTCCGAGCTGTCAAGGAAGTGCAAACCATGTGGCGGTCTGGTAGCCGCGTGCCCGTTCTGCAGAGGTTCTATCGATTTGGAAGCATGAACATGCTCATCTCTCTGGGTACGAGCATAGCCTACTTCTCCTCTGTTGGTCAAATGATCGCGGCGGCCGTCTCGAGCCGGCAGCACCACGGATCAGGTGCCGAGATGTACTTTGACTCCGTTGTTTTCCTCACCATGTTTCTCCTGGCGGGTAAATTAATCGAAGGATACAGCAAGTCCAAGACTGGTGATGCCGTAGAGATGCTGGGGAAACTGAGGCCTACGAGCGCCATTCTTGTTGTCAAGGACAAAGCAGGATTGCAGACAGCGACAACTGTTCCTGTTGACCAGCTCGACTCGGGAGATATTATTCGCGTACCCCGTGGTGCATCTCCAGCTGCTGACGGCATCATTGAGTCTGGGGAGAGCAGCTTCGACGAATCAAGTCTCACTGGTGAATCACGTCTTATCAAGAAGACAACGGGAGACCAGGTCTTTGCAGGAACGATCAATCAAGTCTCCTCTGTCACTGTACGAGTCACCGGCGTCTCTGGGCGATCCATGCTCGACCAAATCGTACAGATCGTCCGAGAAGGTCAAACAAAGCGTGCACCTATCGAGCAGATTGCCGACCTCCTTACCACTTACTTTGTCCCCGTCATCACCCTCATCGCTATCGTCACATGGATCATCTGGATGATTCTCGGATTCTCCGGGGTTGTTTCCAGTGATTCATCTGGCGGTCCCGTTGCATTCGCTCTCCAATTCGCAATTGCTGTCTTCGTCGTAGCATGTCCCTGCGGGCTTGCCCTCGCTGCTCCCACAGCCATCTTCGTCGGGGGTGGCATTGCGGCAAAACACGGTATTCTTGCCAAAGGCGGAGGTGAGGCGTTTGAAAAGGCGAGCAAGATTGACTGTGTCGTGTTTGACAAGACGGGAACCCTTACCCAGGGTGGACAGCCTCAGATAACGGATTCGGTCATTTATTTGGAGAATGAGGATCAACGCCAGAACTTTCTGTCGGCTTTGAAGGCCGTCGAGGAGAGCAGCAGTCATCCCATCGCGAAAGCAATCGCCTCGTTCTGCGGGAAAGATACACAGGCGGCCGAGATCGAGGGCGTGGAGGAATTACCCGGTAGAGGTATGAAGGCCTCGTATAAGGGTCCTAATGATGAAGCCACAGAAATCATCGTGGGCAACGAACTCTTAATGGCAGACTACTCCGTCACTCTCCCCGATCACGTTTCACACCTGATCGAAACATGGAAGACCGAGGCCAAATCTATCGCTCTCGCCGCAACAAAGTCTTCCTCATCCACCGCATGGACACTAACATCCGCCCTCTCCATCTCCGACCCTATCCGTCCCGAAGCAATTGCCGTCATCTCTGCCCTCAAAGCCCGCAAGATCCAGGTCTACATGCTCTCCGGTGACAACGCAACCACGGCCCGAGCAGTAGCCCAAGGCGTAGGAATCCCTTCCGATAATGTCATCGCCGAAGTCCTCCCTTCGGACAAGGCCTCTCAGATCTCGGCTCTCCAGGCTTCGCTCCACGCACACAACTCCACCACTCGCCGTGCCACCATCGCCATGGTCGGAGACGGCATTAATGACTCTCCCGCTTTGACAACCTCCGATGTGGGTATCGCCATAGGTTCCGGCAGCGACATAGCCATCAGCAGCGCATCATTTGTGCTCGCTACATCGAACCTTACCACCATCGTCACACTTCTGGACCTCAGTCGCGCTGTATTCAAACGTATCCGCGTGAACTTCCTCTGGGCTGTGGTGTACAACATGCTTGCTGTACCAGTAGCAGCAGGATGCTTATATGCGATCAAGACAGACGGTGGGAAACACGTCAAGTTGGATCCTGTGTGGGCGGCATTGGCGATGGCTTTGTCGAGTATCAGTGTCGTGTTGAGCAGTCTGAGTCTGAGGACGAAGATTCCGGGTGTTGGGTTTCGGTATAAGAATATTGAGGAGTGATTTGTTTGATTTACGATACCCTTCGTTGTACTAGCTAGCTATGGTAGTTTGTAGAAGTATTTAGTCAGATATTCAGGCCATTGAAATTGTATGTTATTATTCGTACCACTTAGTATACATTCTACCATGTTCCTACGACATTGTGATAACACTCAGTAGTGGTTTATCTCAAATACATGATACCTATGCAATATACAATCCACATGTCCTCCATCTAAACACATGCAAAACCATTAAATCCATGTCCAAACTCATCAATTTATACACAACCAGCCTGACACACTCCCAGACGACCCCTCAAACATCCTCGCCCACGATTGTTTTGGATATATAAACAACCGCTACCTCCCCCACATCTCAATCTCAAACACGTTCACCTGAATCCAGATATTGGGTGATTGGTTATTTATTTATATATATATATATACGACCACTTCTTTTCTTTAGCAAAATCACCCACTAAAACGTTTCTCGTGCCGCGGAATGACCTGAGCTTTCGCATAGACTTCGTACACACCCTGTCTAAGCCACGAACCTTTACATCATCAACAAAAACTCAACATCTCACTTTTTTTTTTCTAAGGAAGTATTTTGGAAAGTTGAACTAAACAAGTGGTAAATGAAACTGCCAAGACTCAGAACATGGATAAATCAGCCTTGCGATATTACTTCATCATCTTCACTTCTCAAAACAAGGTCCTTTTCCTTCACATCTCGGACTCGTAACAGTCCGACCCTGACATTCACACAAGACACAAACTCATGCGAAATGTCAACCGTCTAATATGATTCGTCACCTCGCCATGTAGTGGAGAAGCCTTGAAATGCGTCAGCCTACCACGATCAAGCACAGCCCGAAACAGGAAAAAAAGAAGAGGACAACATGGGCTGAATTAATACAAGGCTCAACGTCAGGTTCAAACGGTAACGTTACAGGGGGGATATGCACTGTTAGTGATTGTGCAGACATGCAAGGCGAGACAAGGCAAAGCATTGATTACTTTTTGCTTGTCTTGTCTTGTCTTGATCAAGGCAGAGAATACATGTCACTTGAGCGAATGGAATCAGGACAGAATGAATTGTGAGGCGCAAATAGAGCTGCCAGGCTTTGCATTTGATGTTTGATGTTTGTTTGTGTTAATGATGATTGATATCTCCCCCTCTTTTGGGATTCTCATAACAAACGCCACTGCTGAATGAATCCCCATAGAATCGTGGCAGTCTTGACCTTGTCCCATATCCATATTCATGTCCATGTTCGAATCCCATACTGATCCTGAATCCCAAATCCTTCATATGCAAATGTAATGTCCAAAATAAAAAAGTCCCAATGTCATGACAAAGAAACAAGGCCGTAAACCTCCCATAGGAACAAGTGTCCCACCTGACCTAGATGATGATGCTGAAAATCTCCCACATATTCCATACAACCCCCCGCAAACGCCATAGATATCTATCTCGATATATAAACACGAGAGAAGTAGTAGAGACAATAGAAATAATAGTAAAGGAAAAAAAGGACACGAGTGCCGTGCCGGAGACAAATGGAAAAAAGTGTAATGCTCGAGAGGTCATTCATGATATGATGTGACCTCCCCATCTGGTATATCTGATCAACAAATCAAACAACCAACGCCGTAGCTTCCTTTTTTTCGTTGTATAAGTGAAAAGCAAAGATTATGTATCCCAATAATAGTAAAAACGCCTGGATGATGTGGATGCCATTCCCGGTAAGACTCATCGCACAGCGACAGAGCCACCAAGAAGGCGTCCCCACATGCCTCGTCGTGAGGTTCGCTGCTTCTTGGCTGCCGCATCATGCATCTGCTGCTGATACTGCTGGTAATCGTTGGGCGAGATCTCATAAGGGAGCATGCGACCACCGGGGATGTGGGCCTTGGGGTAGTCGACATCGGGAACGACCTGGACCGGTGAATCGTAGAGGCTGCCCTGCTGAGACTCGTAGTAGTAAGGCTCGGGAGAAGGCTCGAGAGGGGTGGTGGCTTGTGAGTAGGCGCGGCTGGAAGCCACCGATGAGGCGTAAGAGCTGGCGGAGCTGCTGTAGCTGAGTCCGGGAGGAGTGATGGGGCCGCTGAGGTTGCGAGTGTGCTCGGGGGTAGAGCCTCGAGAGCGAGAGTGGCCGCGGGAAGATGGAGGGCTGGGGTAGCGGGTAGAGGCAGCGTAGAGCTCCTTCTGTCGGCGCTTCTCCTCGCGGTGTCGCATCTTCTTGTGGTGTCGCTCGGCGATCCTGCTTCGGAGGGGCTCGAGGAAGTCATCCAGGTCGCGGTAGAGGTCCTCCTGGGTGATGCGAAGGTCCCATTCGAGGAGGAAGAGGAGCTGCTTCTCCATCAGGTTGACCTCGGTGCGGCTGAATCCAAAGTTGTAGGACTCTGTGGTGATGTGGCTGTAGTTGGCCCAGTGCTTGTTCTTGGGAGAGCTGTCGTTAAGGTACTTGGCCGCGAGGATGAGAGCGGCAAGGAAGATGCGGTGGGTGGTGCATCGCAGACCACGGGCCATGGGCTGAAGCTTGGACTTGAGTCGGCCCAAGTAGACGAGAGTAGACATGAGGGTGGGAACCTGGACGTTTGAGGAGACAACGAGCTGGGTGATGAACTCCTCGAGAGTGGGAAGGGCGCCGTCTTCGGATCGCACAGTCCTGGGTTCGGGGCTGCGAGGAGGAGTTGGGATGTTGCTTCGCTGATCGACGGGAGCGGGAGGCATGAGAGTAGGGTCACAGGCGATGACGTTGTGTGCGGCTTCGGCCAGGTATGTGATCATGTCTCGACCCACAGGCTGGTAGACGAATTGCTCGAGGGCGGTCTTGTTAAGCTCCTCCATGCTAAGAAATCTCAATGAAGAATCCATTGTGAATTGTGTGTGTGAGTGTGAGGTTGGTGAGATAGGCGGATGTTTAGGTCGTAAGGCTGCTATTTGTAAAAAGGATGCCTGTGTAAGTGGATGAAGAACCTAAGGCGAAGACGGAGAGGCTGGGGTATAATCGAGAGATGATTGAAGCCCAAGATGAGGTGGCCCTATTGTCGGGTCAATGGGTATCAATGGATGAGTGAGGGTATAGAGCAATGAAAGAGAGGCTCAAGGGAAAAAGAAGGTTGTCCCTGAATTGGGAGGTTGTGTGAGGCTTGATATAAACTAATAGAATATCAATCGGAGCGAGATCAGGAGTCACAGAGACGATGGCTCATGTGCTTCTTTTATCGAGTGACCCAGGATGTTGGGGCGCTATCTGTCTTCGTCAGAGGGTGACGTTTTAGGAGGAGGCGTGTGCGAGTAAGGAATGGAGAGGGGACCAGGGTGTGTGAGGAGGCTGAGCCAAACAGCGCGGCCGAGAGGCCAACTGCAGGAGTAGGGAGGTAGGGGGATGTGGAGAGAAGAGGGGGTGAGGGTAGTGTAGGTTTTTTGGTCAAGGGTGGAAGGGGACAGAGGGACAAGAATGCCACGGTCGGGCTCGCAGATGGCTTCGTGTGGCTTGCAGGGGTCTCTATGGTACGTACCGGAATGAAGATCACCAGGTGGACAGGGGTTGGAAGATCCCTGGTGGAGTTTGTGTAGAGGTGCTCGTCGAAGCGGTGGACGCTGGACGCTGGACGCTGGACTAGGGCTGGGCTGGGCTGGGCTGGGCCTCTTTGGTTCTTGGTGGGCGCTGGAGATGCCGTCGAGGGGCGCTGTAGACCTCGAGGTTTCAGTGGGGAGAGACTCTGGGAGGGTTGATAGGATGGGAGTTGACGGCGCTGAGCGAGGGAGGTGGAGCAGGTCTGGCCCGAGCTGTAGGTTTCCACTACCAACCAGGACAGTAATAGAAGAAATGCAGCAGTCAGGTCTCCTTCTCTCTTGGGAGCTGAAGAGTTGAGAATGAAGCTATGACAAAAAAGCCAATAGCCACACGTTAAAACAGAGTTGATGCTGATGCTGATGATTTGATTTGGTTGGACTGCAGTGTGCTGTATTGTAATCGACTTGACAGCTGGGGAGGGGAGGTGGCGACAAACAACCTCGTGTAGTGCTGTCTTTTCCTTGTAAACCTCTCTGTGGCTTAGGTACAAGTTGCGTTGCGTTGCGTTACGTTGCGTTGCGGCTGCGGTACGGCAGATGAATGCGGCGTAGTAGAGAAAAATTCGTGTCCCGCGGGTCTAATGCGAACTTGGAGTTTTGAACACTTGTTTCGGCTTTGTGAAGACCGAAAAGGAAGCGAAGCGAAAATGGGAAACAGGAGTAGCCCGTTCCAAACAACAAGTGTTTGATTGTATTGTTTGACAATTCTCCAAAAGTCGCCAAGCAAGCAGATCCAGAGTGAGTCCAGAGTTCGGCAAAGTTGGAACTTTGGAATGAATCAGTTAAACAAGAACGGAATAGGTCCAATTCTGGTTCGGGTTCGGTTTTTGGTTCAGGCGGGGTGCAGATGGATGCGTCAAAGCAACAAACGTTTTTTTTTTTTCGCCGCCGGGTTCGGTATGTGTGATAGAGTGGGCTAAGAAGTCCAGATGCAGATAGCAGATAATCTTAAATGGAGAGGGATCGAGGCTCGATACGTTCCGGGCCTTGAAATAATAATCTTGTTGATGTTTCCAAAGGTCGGGAACGGGATCGATGTGCAGGTAAGTGGATAATTGACTTTTTGATCAATTCTTTGCGACTTTGCGATCCGTTGCTAGCTTGCTGTAGAAAGGATTCTGGAGCAAGATCTTAGATTGTAGTCGTGGTGATGGGTGGCTTGGCTTATGAGCACAGGAATGATGGTTAAAGTGAAAGTGACGAGGTTGTAACTGAGTGGAGGAACCAGGATTTGGAATAGCTGGGAATTCAGAACGAATGCAATGAATGAATGATCTTGATATCAATGAATGATGAGGTTGATGAGATTGACTGATCGATGCAGATGTCGAAAGATTTTATAACAAAGCAACAAGAGTGTAATTAATCCACAGTCAAGACCGGCTTGTCAAGGGAACAATTATTGATTGTGATAATCTCCTCGTAGTTTGAATAGCGTGGACCAAGCCGAACAGCGCGTTATAATCCGGGGGCAGTAATATGGATCGGCTGGAATTTTGAAATTGCATACAAAGGGAGAGGTCTTGCTCAATCCACAGGGTATTTGATGGGATGACACCAAAGGAGAGAATGGCTTTGTTCAACCGTGAACTCGAACTGACCTCAAGGGGCAGGATTCGATGGTTCAAGTTCAAAGGTGGGCGAGGGGGACGGGGTGAGAGGGGTTGGTGAACCAGCACCAGAGACAAATAGCGTCAGAAGTATCGATTAACGAGGTAAGAAAAAGAATGTCTTAACGAAACAAAGGGCGGGATGAAGAAAGGACGCGTCTTGTATTTCGTCAAGGATTCTCTTGCTGTCTTTTTCCCAATTTCGTTCAAGAATCAGACAGTAATTAAAATGAGGTCGGACAATGGTCGGTTCGGTTTTAATCGATTAAAGAGACACAATGGAATTGTCGTATCCGTTGACCTGCCAGAGGTATGCGGGATCGGTTGTGGGAGGTGGGAGAAGGGGGGGACAATGTCTTTGGAATTGAAGTGACCCTTGTTTTGTAGCCAGACAATGGAAAAAAATCAATTAAATTTTAAATTCCAGAACAAGAGACAAGCAATAATTTCAAGAACACTGTGAAGAGGAAAGAAAAGAGGAGGGGGGAGGAGGAATGAAGGGTTTGAAGATGGATGAAACAAAGGATGGAGATGGAAAAGAAAGAGAACAAGTGATGGATAGATGAACTTCTTAATAGTCGTCATCAACCATCAATTAATTATCCAGCTTACCCAACATGTTCTTTACACGCCCAGAAAGTCATCCTATTCTCATCTCATTTCTGTTTTTAATCAAACATTATTATTACTTGCATCTGTTACAACACATACAGCTCTCTCGCGCGGTAAAATGAAATCCAACCCATCTGGTTGCCTGCTTTTCTCTTCAAACAGCGCTCAAGCGGACGAATCCATTGGTTGGTTCAAATAACCCGTTCTATTGATAGGTTTCCCTCTGAGAAAAAAACAAGAGCTTCCCGCATCCAACCAATATGCGGCCATCAGACTGGTCCTAAAAACAGTAACCTTGTACATGTATCCTGATAGGTTGACAGGTTCAAGGTGGCCAGGGGGGGCCCTAGACAGCTTCTTGCATATTGCAGTAAGGATTCTTCCGAGTTCAAGCCAGCTGATTGATCTGATCGTATGGGTTTCAAAAACTGGGGAGGGGAGGGGAGAGGGGTTTGATCATCCATGAAACCATCCTAGTTCCTGTCGTTTCACTGGCTTCTGTCTGCAAGTCCTTCTCAAAACGCAAGACACATGAAACTCGAGAGCAGAATCTGCACCCTTTTTCGTGTTCATCTCCATCATGATTGGCTATCATCATATCGAACCGAGGAAGAAAGGACTTTCCTCCCGGACATAGCATAACTTGACACGACATGCCCTGTCAGTGAAAGTAAGGATGGATGAGTGATCTTCAGCCAATCAATTCCTCAACGCCGCATATCTTGATACGGGTATGGAGTTCGTTTCAACAAGGATAAAGACCATGAGCTGTTCATCTGCAACGATTCTTCCGTTTTGGCTGTGATTATTGTAATGACAGGATGTGATTAAACGTGTTGGCATTCTACAAGTACATATGTTATCAAATGCTCTTCTTAACCCCCTGGATTTATTGCCACGGATTCGAACATGTTGTTTTCAACAATCCCAGTTTGATTTGCATGTTCTCCAAATTAAACCCCCATTTCGATAAGCGCTCCGTTTCAACGCACTGATCAAGACCGCAACCGTGAACCACCGTCCCTCGTTTCAAACAATCGAGCAGCATTGACACACTGAACTACTGTAAAGCAAGCACGAGCCCATGAATTAATCTAACGTCTTAAGCCATTGACGAAGAAATAACATCGATATGCTGGCATAATACCCAGCATATTATCCCATCTCCAACCCCAGTTTGTCACGTTTCCTCCCCTCCCCCCTGGCCTATCGTTTGTGGAACTCAGTAGCCATGTTGCGAGGTGAAGTTTTGGGAGCACAGACACGCTTATTGTGAATCTCTTTTCTCGGTTGTTGTAGCCCGTTTGTGAACCCGCGGCATCTTGATCGTTAAAGAAAGTCATGCAGGGATTCATGAGACAGGCGCCCAATTCTTGTACAGCCACTGTTTATTCAAGGGTCAAGATATCATTAACAGCGCGTAACGACGTCCAAAATAGAGCCAGATTAAAATTACCAAAATAAAAAGCAACAGCAGAAGGGGGGGATAAACAGAATTCAAAATTGATACTATCGTCTCGTCGATCAAAGATTCGAGATTCTTCAAAAAACAATCTTACACCGCTTCGTCGGTCCTAAAAACGACTCCGTCCCCTTCTACACTAGAGATGCCCCATTCTGGGCTTAAACACACATTTCTCCCTTGGAAGTTACACCAGCACGGACTGAAGCGAGCCGGACGGAAATACAAACGCCATTGAAGACCATAACTACAAACCCACGCGTGCCTGTGCGCGTTCAACTTTTGGCCAAGAGAAGTTTATTCTTTTCATGACAAGACAAGTGAGTCTGCTTAAATGTGATGAGTTGCCAGCCCTCGGATAATGATAATATCCCGACAACACGAATCTCGCAACATGATTACCTGCCGTGATTCATTCTCATAGACTTCATTCTACTTGTTCGTGTATCTCCGTTCTATCCTGATTAAAACCCCCCTCCATCCCCAAAAGAATCACGATATCAACAAATCTTTACGGAATAGTCCACAACTTCCCAAAGCCATCATTCTCCATCCACAAATTCTTACACACCCCCTCCCGCCAGATCCGAGTTCTTGGAAACACTATCCTCCTCTTCGTCCTCCTTGTTTTGTTCCCCGTGCATTCAAATGCAGGGCACGCTTGCAGGATGACTAAGTCCAAAGCTTAAAAAAAAAAAAAAGAGACGTTCATATCACATTCCAATGCCGCGTGCCTGGACTTGTCAAGTAGGAGAGAGAAAAGTTACCCTGGGTAGGGCTTTTAGTCGCCGATTTAATTCGGAGCATTATACATTCGTAGGTAGAGACTTTGCTTTGCTATTTGGAAGAGGATGGAAAATAGAGTTGAAATGGCCGTTTTCTTAACTATGCGGATAGATGGTATCGTGATGGAGAGACCCAGAGAGCCGGATAAGGCGATTGTCAGGTACAAACTCGTCATCGGCTGGTCCGTGTAGAGGAATTTTGGACATATAGATCAAACCTGTGAGTGATTGGGTTGAATACGAATGTTGTTTCGGTAGGTTCCTTGGATTTTTTGTTGAAAGGAGGTTAGCCATGGAATAACTTGATCATCTAGACGTATATCCGGTCATGTCCAAAGCCGCATTGTCATCTAGACGCATGCAACCAAGGAGAATATCACTATTCACCACAAAACAATAATGGTCTCTAGAATGGTGACGTCTGCTATCGAAACTATCAATCGAATGATTTTCACGATGAATCCCTTCAGATGACCAGAAACCACCGTCACCGTGAACAACAAACTCCCTTTACCTGAAAGTTATCGATTCTGCTCTTTTCCCCTGCATCTTCCTCCTTCCCCCGCACTCACCCCCCTCGCACCCCCCCGTCTAACGATAGTCACTCTACAGGGTCCCGGAGTGGACAAGAAGACAGTGAGCGAAATAGACCACAACTCCTTTCTTTTTCTTCTTGACTCTACGGTGATCTTCAGGCAAGTCTCAGGATCATGGCTGTAATGAAACGAGCTCCACAGCGGGAAGATGGAGAT
>JABFFC010000838.1:0-11594 GCA_013623535.1 Fusarium penzigii
CAACCCTCCCTCTCACCCCACCCCACCCAGCCAAAACCAACACAATGCCCATCAACAAAAATATATGGTTCAATACCATCTCGCCTCAATGGTAAGATACGCTCTCCTCCACCAGTCGCCGTTCATCAGACGAGTTGCATCAAACATATGGGGTCGTTAAGTCTTGAGGGTTTTATCAAGTCCCTCTGTTTCCATAAGGTGGGAAGCTCACTCGTCTCCATCATGCCCAATGAACCCGCCCCCGTAGATCTGGCATCCCAATCATGTCACGAAAATAACATGCAATCAGCATCTTTCGTCCCTTTCTGGGCAAGGGTCTAGTTCCCTCCTCGCTACCACCAGTCTACCGCCTCCTCCACAGCAAGCTTACTAAAACGCAGCTAGTCGGCGGAGAAACACATCACCATGTTGTTGTTCCGCAGGGCTTACTGGGCTCTTGCAAGCTCGCCCAACTAGGTACCAAAGTCGGGTGCCGTACTTTCGCTAGCATTGTCCTTTTGGTGGCTTCAAAAGCTACCATGCTTTTTATTAACTGGGCCTGTCTGCTTGGTTTCATCGGGTTTTGCTCGGAGTGGAGATTTTGACTCTCCCTTCAGTCTTATAACATTGACGAACTGCTCCTGGTGGCCATCTCTTCAATTCCCAACCTTGATTAACATCTACTTCTCCTCACCCTCTAGTGTCTATTGCAGAAATTCAACAACATCTTCCAATCAAGGCAGTGTCAGTCGCTTGTCGCCTCAAGGCAACTCTTAAAGCAACCTTAGCAGTCACCTTTTCATTCGTACCTTGCGAGCCAACCTCTCCACGCCGCTTTGAGCAAACCAGACGGCCACTTCTGGACTGAATTCCAGTTTGCGAATGCACCATTCAACAAGTTACCCGTCACCAATAGGCTTCTCAGAAAGCAAACTTCTCATGGCTACTTTCATATACCCACAGCACCAGATAGTCGGGGACATCATCTTTAGCTCTCCTACAAACGCCGTTGATCCTTATTCCTATCAAGAATACTTGGTCCCTCCTTCTCCCCGTTTTTTTAGAACGCCATCGCCGGTGGTTCATAACCCCATGATTGAGCAGTCTGTGCCGACTCTAGTGGCCAATGCAACCTTTTTTGAGGAAGCATTCACTGCCTCGCCAGTGTCCACAGATATTGGATTTAGCTTCACCCAGGCACCAGCTTCTCACTGCATCAGAGCCCCAATCAATCCCGAAAGTCAGGACCTCCCACAAAACACCGAGTCAATAGTCGAGAAGGTGCCAAAACCAACGCGTCAGACCAGAAAGAGAAGACAGCCGCAAGTCAGTACGGGCGTGTCCGAAGGCAGCGGTTCCGAAATGCTCGAAAAACTTTCTAAGCATAAAAAGCGTGGAAGAAAACGCAAAGCTGGGTCTAACAACGGAGCAATGGAGCAACTAAAGGAGGGGTCTGAGGAGGATGTTTCCAAAGATCCACGTCGTCATCGTGTGCTCGAACGCAACCGGATTGCTGCCACCAAATGTCGTCTTCGTAAACGCGACGAGGCCTCAGCTCTCGCCTCTCAAGAACAGGCCATGGAGGACAAAAACAGATATCTCTCATCCTGCTTTGAATCCTTGACAGCCGAGATCTACCACCTAAAGACGCAGGTCTTGCGCCATACGGACTGCAACTGCATCCTCATCCAAAAACACATTGCTAACGAGGCCAAGAAGTCGGTAGACAGCTTGATGTCGTGCACCTCTCCGTTCCCTCGTAACATAGATTCCATGAGTCCCTACCAGCAACGGACCATTAACAATGGCACCAGCCCCTCGGATCCGTTCCAAACAACATCGCCCGAGTCAGATGCTATTCGTCCTTCGTGGCCAAACCCCTTTCAGCCAATTGTACCTGTATCGGATTCCTGGGAGGAAGAATTTGAAACGTCAATGGAAACCTTTCGTGAAAGCCCCGTCGGTGTAATCTTGGGCCAAGGAACGGAGACGTATTCGCATATGGGTCATTACCCTCAGTAAGTTGGTGGCGTCTAGGAGTGTCGATGATATATGTTTGTTTCGCCTACTACACAACGGTTTTATTTAACATGGGTACCCACCCTTTGGCCACGTCGTCATTGACTCTTCACGATGGAAATAAGAATAGAGCACTGAGCATTTATAATAGCAAATCAATTCTAAATACAACATAGAATATATCATCAGAATCATAAATGGACCAGGATCGTGAATATCGTATTTGTGAAGCTCAGAAAGCTTGCAAAACCACTTCAATAAAAGCTGCAGCAGCAAGTCATGCAATTGCAAGAGAGACTCTACGACACCGCATTGCGGGAGGCACCACGGCACGCAAGGCACAAGAAAAACACCAAAATCTCTCTTATTATAATAAGAAGAGCCTCGTGGACTGGATTATCAATAAAGAGGAAGCCGGCCGGGCTCCTACAAAAAAGAACAGCAGACTCTTCGCGCAACTTCTCGTCAACCAATCTTCTAAACCTCATACTATCGGGCATAACTGGGTCAACCGCTTCATCAGCCGTAATACAGAGGTCAAGATAAAGTTTGCATATTCCGTTGAAGGTATACGGAACAAATCAACAACAGAAGAGAAGCTCAGAGACTTCTATTCCCGCCTTGACCAGCAGATAAAGGCAAAGGAGGTTAGCCCCTCCCGTCTTCACAATGTAAATGAACACGGAATGGCTGAAGGGGAAACCAAGCACGGGAAAGTCATTGGAACTTCACTATCACGCTTTTCTACTGTCTCACAGAGTGATTCTCGCACCTGGGTCTCTATAATTGAGGGCATCTCGGCTACAGGAAGCAGTATAACGCCAGTCGTGGTCTTCACAGGAGAAAACCTCCAAGGACAGTGGTTTCCTGACGATATCCCCCCTTGGATATATGATTCAACCTCTTCAGGTTGGTCTAATAGTCTAGTCTTCAGAAAATAGTTCTGCGAGGTCTTTGAACCGGAGACAAGACCAGAGACTAGCTGTTGGAGGATACTAATTCTTGACGGTCACAAGTCTCATGTGACGGTCGAGGTGATGTTCATGGCTTGGATAAACAAGGTTCAGCTGCTTTATTTACCTCCTCATTCATCACATATCACACAACCCCTTAACGTTGGTATTTTTTCACTATTAAAGCAGTATTTTTATCAGGAGACTGCTAGATTCGCATTAATGCAAGCACGGTCACCAATTTAAAAATTGCGCTTCATCCAGGCTTATAAAATAGCTCTCGAGAAAGCCCTAACGACAAGGAACATCCGACATGCATTCCGGGGAGCTGGGGTCTTTCCTATTGACCCCAACAAGGCGATAAAGAAGACGGTTACATCTGCGTTGCCCCCGGCTCTTATTGAACCGCCAATAACACCAGAACAGAATAACTCGTCATCAGGGTCTATTTGGAACACACCACAGACTTCAAAGGAGGCCAAAGACCTAGTCTCTCGTGTGCACACACGAATAGATCAGCTTCACCGTGACCTTCGGGTCATAGGGAACAAATTTGGCCGTGGAATTAACCAAAAGAACGCTCTTATAGCTACACAAGCAGCCAGAATCGAATATCTCGAGGCGAAGCTAGAGTCGCAGAGGCCGACTGGAAGGAAGGCTATTGACTACGACCCGAATCAACGGTTTGCGAGGATTCCAGAGATTGCATATGCAAAATACGAGGCTGAGAAAGCACCAAAAAGATATCGTAATAAAGAAGCAAAAAGACTATAAGATAACTCAATTATAGTTGCATTAATGTATGCAGGAGATCTTTCTGAGCAGTTTCATATACTTAACGATATGTAATTAAATTTATTTAATATTATTTTAATTATTTAAAGTGAGAGGGTCATTTTAAGTGAGGGGATTCAGACATGGCCAAAGGGGGGTGGTGGCCAAAAGGTGGGTACCCATGTTACTTTAGTAGCATTCTTTTTTGCGCCCCAATTTACGTGGGGGGATAGAGTTCATTTTGGCGATCACCAATCACAAACTGGCGAGCTCTATTCTAGAAGGGGCGCGATATTGCGTTACGTATTCAACTCAGTACAGACAACGAAACTACTTGCACAAGTTCTAAGATCTGATGTCAATGTGAAACATTTCCTATGGAGCCACTCACCATCACACTTGCCAGCGTTAGCAGAACCTGCAAAGCCATGGGAGACCTAGGAAAACCGGCAGTAAGTTAGTTATAAATTGACCTTCCATAGAGGGAATGGGTTCCCCATCGGCATTTTCTCGGAACATGGCCTTTAGTGTTAATTGGACAGTTCGAGTTCTCTTGGGGATGAAAGTTCCCGCTATCAGTGTATTGTTGGACTGCACCAAAGACCTCTTTTTTATGCTTTTTGAGCGTGCTTCTCCTAGCTTTAGTCCCTTGCATGCATGGCAAGCTGAGTTTTTCCCTCTATTTGACAAATTTATGCCCTTCTATAGGCGCAAATTCGTCTCCAGTTCGCTATCTCTTATTGGGAGCCTTAGCAGCTTGAGAGAGTTGCTCAAATAATAGGTTATAAAGGCACTGACGCCAGTCAACTTGGGTCCTTTTTAATATCCAATTAGGATGACCAGCTTGGCCCTGGTGTGTAATCACCTTGTACTTGCTGACCGTCAAGAAGCGGCGTTGTGGTTCTATACAGCCATATTCTCTTAGCATTGGTAATTCTGCAATTGGAATAAAATAGTTGCTTAGGAGCTCGGCCGTTTGCGGATCGTTGAGTGAAGCTGCGGATGCGCATGATGTAGCGAAGTTGATTACTTGTTGTAGTTCGCTGCCCTGAAGTCTGTGTTGTTGGCGAAAGGCAGTTCAACTGCGGACTTAGCTGGCTGAACAGCTGCGCCGCCGGGGCAGATCTCGCATATTAATATCCTTCATGGTTCGTAGAGCTGTATAGCATGCTCAAGCCCGAATAGATTTGTTAATGCCTTGGCTGCTGTCGCAATCCTCGTTGCATTTGCAGCTGCTAGAACAGGGTGAAGCGGCGGCTGCGCAGTGGTCGAGGTCTCTGTCTCCTCTTCTCTCCGCTATAGCCGCTGATGCCATTGCGTATCTTGATCCATCGCCAGCTAGCGCTGGTGATTGGACATGGTTGCCACTTCCAGCCCTGGTAATAGTGGTGATCTCGCTACAGTCGGAAACCAGCCTAATCATTAAGGTAAATGAAACTATGTTAATAGCTACTCCTCAACAATCCAATACTATACAAGACGACCCTTCATGAAACTTTGCAATAGCGCCCCAACTCATCCATTCTCATTAGCCTTTCTCCCAGTATATTTCCTAATATAATGACCTATCTTATTGCGATTAATTGTTAAGAATGCGCATTCCTTACAGCTAGAACCTCGGTATTTCGCCAACTTAGGTATTGCCATGCTGCCATGCTCTGGCAGAGGTACTGTCACGGGATCCTCAAGTATCTAGCCAGTACAAAAAGATATAATATCTTGTAGTGTATGGCCTTTGCTCTTGTTTAACTACGGAAATGGTTTTCTATACCCTTGCAAGGCTGGATTGCTGTCTTGCAAAGCAGACACATTAGGACACGATGGTCCTGAAGAATACAGATCATGTTTCCTAATCGCACACAATGCCCCTCTCAATGAAGCCACATGCTAAGGGAATCTGACTGACTGTTGGACGTAGGTCTAACCCCCTTTGCAGATGATTCTTATGCTAACTGCATACTCAAACTTTATGTGAGTATCCTGGCTGGGTCCAAGCACGTGAATCGCTTAGAGGAATGTAGACTCCTGCCTGCTGAACGCTCCACTTCCGTAGTAGGGCGATTCGCCTTCCGCTTGCATCCTCCCTTTATGGTGAGACATTGCAGGAAACATGGGGTGCCATGAGCGAAGTCGACAGACAAGCAGTTTGCCACGAGTTAAAGCACATGACTAAGGCGTGGAGAACTTTGAAGCAAGCTAATTGCGACCCATACGTAGGTGAGTGCAATCCGTAGTTCTTTCATGAGCCTCACCTGATGCGAATTCTGTATCACAGGTAGCTGGAGAAAGCAGCCGCTCAATGACATCCTTCTGGCTGAACGACGGGAGCTAGTTGGGCCATTTCTATTCACAGATGCTGTCCAGCAGTTTCACGAGGCTTGCGGTATTGATATTGACGGTGAAGAGCCCATAATGTTCACGCATAATGATCTCGTACCCCCCAACATCATATTATCTCGAGGCCCAAATCCGCGAGTACAAGCCATCATCGATTGGGGACAGGCCGGTTGGTATCCAGCATACTGGGAGTATTGCAAAGCCCGATGGGTGAGGCTGGCTCCGGAAAACTTCAGTGATGCCATGGAAGAAGAATGGCATACGCGGTACCTACCGACAATCCTGGATCCTGTCGACAACGGGACCTACTACTACCCGTGGCTTTATTTTGTCTTGTCGAAAGGCATCTGATCAGGAACTAGATTCATACTAGTTAGGGGCAGGCACCCAGAAATCTGAAACCAATTGTGGAGTCGAGTCGACTTGAGGAAATAATAAAGCTGTCTATGAGGTTTCTGGCCAGAAATAGCCCTATCTGGAATTTCCGGAGGACATTGGTCGAGTCAGGATGTAGAACAACGCGATACAAAGGTCAAGGCTACCCCACGTAGCCCCTTGTACTACGCAGTAAAGCCGCATTTGACAGACGTGGCTATTTCACTCGTCACTGAACAAAACATAAATGAAACGAGCAGTCTATGAAGATCAGCCCTGGGCATTGCTTGCGCTAAGGGATTTGTTGAAGTTGTTAACGTTTTTGCGAAAAAGGGAGCCAGCATAGCAGTTATACGTGAGGATGGACTGACACCACTACATGCAGCATCATCTGGCGGTCATATCGAGGTGGTCAAGCTGCTTCTCGAGAAGGGAGCCGATATAATGGCTACTGATAAGTATAGACTAACGCCACTGATGGGACTGAGCGACCCAGGAGGCTCATGAATGAAAGCAGCTTTCTGGCACAGATATGCTGCTTCCCGCTCTGCTGAAACGAGACAATCCACGTTTGTACAACAGCTTGAGGCGCCGTCGAGCCTCGCCCGAAAGTCTGAAATTCTTTGTTCAGTAATTGCACCATATTTTATTGCTATATATTTCTTCCATGAGGACAACTATCTGCAAGAGCCAGCGGTAGATGCTCCAAACGAGACGAAAGCAAGAACTGTTTCGCCGATGTCGCACTTATATCGTTGAGATTTATGCGAAGCAATCGCTTAGATCCTTCTTCTTTCATGCTGGTTACCTCGGGCGATTGTTGGTTCTTTGTCAGTCCAACCTAGTAGGAGAGGTGTTTTGAGCTTGACATTGCGCTGAAGTCTAAGTTGATTCATAAACAAGTTAATGAAATAAGGACAGTTGTGATTAGTTTCGTTATCAAAATTCATTTCCCTTATGACCAGACAGCTACTAGTAGACTTCGATTATATTTCTACTAATTCTACATAATCACATTTATGTTTAGTTGTGTTCCGAGGCCTTCAAGTCTTTTGCCGAATTATCTTACAAGTTATGATCCCAACCGTTAAAAAGACACCAATCTAAGCACATTTCTAAACTCGCCCTATACTCGTAGTATATCCTGAAGCTGTTGAATCCAAACGATGGAATTAAATATCCTAAACCTTCACAATTCGATGAATAACCTTTGTGCCGAGTTCCTCCACCGGTCGATGGAGGAGGCTTTTTGCTGTCAATGACATTAAATTCTCACCCTCTGCACCACTGCTTGCACTATTCTGCAATGCTCTCCATGTTACTATTTTACTTTTAAACAAAAAACAATAAACCTCTACATGTCTCGCTCCTCTGTTCCCCAGCCCCCAACCTCTCATGAGCCTGCTTCTGCTGTAGAGCGGGCAGCTGAGTACTTGTCCCAGGCAGGGGCGCGCCTCAGGGTCAGGGGCGGTGCTGCATCTACGCTTATCCGTACGCAGTATGATCATGATATCGACCTAGTCGTGTAGTTGCGGTTTAGTTAGTGCATGTTGAGATTGCCCGCGTCACCATCCTTACTATCTTCACCGATTGGTCGCGCCAACACATCTAATACTGAGATCGTCGTAAGATGGTCGCCAGGGTCAGCCAAGGTGAACGGCCAGTCCTTTGCCCACGAACCTGAGCCTCGGTCCTAACAATCGTCCCTACATGTGCTATGTAGAAGCACTACCTGCCATGCGCTGTGCTTTATGCCAGACACACAGAGGCTCTTACCACGTACGAAGACACAACAAACATTATCCATCTCAAGTCTACCAGAGGATAGATGACTGCGCGAGAGTTATCACTGACAATGGTTCCTACGCCAGCGTCAGTGAAGTTCTAGTCAAAACGACAAGTCAAGTTTGTTTCTTTTTTGTCTCAGTGTTATATTACATCGCCACTCTCTAACAGATAGTTGTCTCGAGCTCCTGTATTCCACCAGGTCAATATCTAAGTTTAGTGGAATACCGAACTTGAATTGTACCCTGGGAACGATGTGGAAGGGCACGTTGGATCTCGGCCCAAGAACAGCCATCCCTTCTCATCCTGCGTACTATATCTTCCTCGTCTACTGTCCATGTATCACCACTTGATCTGGCAGCTGAGGACACAGACTGCGGCAATCTCTGGCGCTTATGGGGGTTACACTCATGCGTGTTGGTACGCGGCTGGCTTGAACTGGCAATCCACTCGAACTGCAATTGGAATGTAGTCTTCCCGCCTTCAGTAATACGTTTTAATACAACATCTTTGAGAGGCCACTCCTCGAAGCTAGCAAGCAGAGTGTCAGCCTCGGATTGAACACTTCCTGTGTCAGATGGTGTTGAACGCAAGCCGAGTGTTGACGTGGCACTCTCTCTCAATGAGCGAGCGTCGCCTCTTGTGAGTCGCTTGTATCGGCGAGAATTCCGGGCACTAGCGGGGGTACTCCCAAACAAGCCTTGAGAAGATTGATAAATCCTGCGACGCTTGCGACCATGATGTTCTTCGTCATTGGAACCGTCTCCAGAGCTATGTCCGTCATCTTTTGGAGAAGGATGATAATCTCGGTCATGCTCAAGCCCTGTGACGTCGAGGCCATCATCACTGTCAGAGCCTTCAGTATCTATGTCACTATCCTTGTCTTGCACTATTTCATCCGCCTGTGACCCGCAACGAGAAGGGTGTCTGGACAGCTCCTGACACGGAGACTCTCGGGCTCTGTATGGTGACCCTAATTCAACCTCTGGGGGGCTGAACTCAGCCTCGTCGAACCTGCTGCTGGGGTGGTCGGAATCTTGATTCTGTTGTAATTCTGGCGACAGGCTTACTACTGAGGATGAAGTGTGAGGTACAGGAATAGTATCACTGTGCGATATGCTCGCAAATTCTTCACTATCGTCGTGTGATGTGTGAGACATCTCCTCGGGGATGAAAGCAGCAGGACTGTTAGGAATTGCATCGCTCATGATGATGTCCGGCTCGCCGGTCCTGATTGCTTCGATGACCAGCTGTTGTTCCACTGGATCGCCCATATGTGGCTGACTTCCAGGGCTAGTAGGCGAGACTTTAGAGCTGGCATCTGTCGCATAATGACATTGTTGATCCGGTTCAACATCAACTAGGGGGCCAATGTGTGAGTCGTGTGTCCACACTAGGTCGCTCGCCACTCGAGCTAGAGATACTGCTGGCGTAGTATCCGTACTGATGGTGGCATTCAACTCATTTGGACTGTGTTTGGTGCTCATGTTGTCTAGAAATAGGCTGTCAATATCCTACATCAGAAAGAACAAAGGGTTAAAATAACTTACCCCAACGGTCTGTAATGCTAGTTGTAGGTGTTGTGAATAGTTGAGGATCGTCGAAATCTTGACTCTCATTGTCGTCCTCATCTTCAGTATCGGTCTCGCCGTCGGAAATCTCAATGGCGGTGTCCCTGGATTTTCCAGTAGTCGAGACTGTCTCTTCGTTGCATAGCAATACAGCCTCTGTTTGAGAAGCAGTAGGAGTAAAGCGTTTCAGAAACTCCTGCTGCCTAGCATTCGAGGCTGTCGATGTCATTTTGGAGTTGTCGTGTGGTTGGAAATCAAAGGATAAAGGGGCTTGCTCTGGCAGTATGATGAAGCGGAAGATAGGTGGGTATTGCCCAGCTTATATGCTCGCAGCCGACCCGCGCAAAAGACCTGCAGGAATCCAGCCCATATCTTCTGGCTGCCATCTCATCCTCCGAGATCAAGGCAGGTTGGACGGAGGCAGACACGTAACCACTTCTCCTATACGCCAATCATTCTGCTGCCGGGCCACACCGAGGTAGCTGTGCTGGACCGCTGATTCCCTCCTCGCTTCATCCTTCGCACATCATCAGGGCATCCACGTCACTCGCTGGCAAGACAAC
This sequence comes from Fusarium penzigii, assembly GCA_013623535.1. NCBI lineage: Eukaryota > Fungi > Ascomycota > Sordariomycetes > Hypocreales > Nectriaceae > Fusarium > Fusarium penzigii. The sequence continues at coordinate 10,357 of JABFFC010000838.1, forward strand.
AGTCTCAGAGATGCCTAATGTGGCAGGTCTTAATAGCTGTTGGGCTGTTTGCACACGGCGCGTGATCTCTAATTGGTCAGGCTGCCTCGGGATGGGAGTTTCCGGCGGTATTAGCTCTTCTGTCTGACCGTGATAAAGCTCAACACTGCGCCCGCACATGCTAATCATCACAGCCGGGAACTCCTTGAATCATTCAGCGAGTTCTGGACGCCGTTATGGACGCCTCACGGTCCCGCAGTGAGACAACTAAGGTTGCACGCGTGCACCCCCACCAACTGGCCGTAGTTCGCCCCTCCTCATCTCCTCTACACCCAATCACCCCTCTCGGCATGCTGGCTTGCGCCCATTTCTAAGGCTTCTGAGCCAACACGGGTGATACAGAAAGGGGTAAGCCGAAGACCAACAGGTAGTAATCGAGGGAACTTTTGCTCAAGTGGCGGATAGCCTCGGCTACCCCTGAATAGGTAATTGATGACCCAGGCCTCATTGAACGACGCGTGATGAGATGCTTCACTCGCTCTACCCACTGGGGGAACCAATTGGAAAACGAGTTCGAGTTCAAGGCCTCGGGAGCCACCTGTGCCAGTTTCAGAAGGCGAATCCGAGATGGCACCATTCAACATCATGCAGCAGGGGGCATTGATGAGCCACTGCGGCATTTCTGCCATTGGATGGACTTCAATTGGAGGCCTCCCGAGGAAAGAATTGCTGAAATGCTCTGCTGCTGTCTGAGAAGCATTGCAGCGCTGTGACGCGGCCTGGATCTGGGCAACGCTCTCTCAACTATTGGCAATGTTGGATTCCAAGAGAAGACGGCAGGGAGCGAAGCCAACCGGAATGCAGAGCAGAGCTGTTAGTGGCATCAGAGGACAGAATGAAAAATGAACGGTTAGATACTTCTCATACCTTCCACAATCCGGCGTTGGGGACGAGGAAAGCATCATGATAATCGGTCAATCCATCCAACAGGACTTCGTTTTGGAAGGTGACGTGGTAGAATGGATTATGGGGGCTGAGGTTGAGACAACGATGCTTGTAGAATAGGGAGAACGGTGGAATGGCCGGGCAGAGCATGGGAAGAAGCGGAGGTCTAAGGTACAAGTTCTCAGGGTCGGAGGAGGTTCAATCTTATATACAGAGTGGTCACGTGATGCATGGCCGGGGGCACCCGTGGCACATCCGGGACACATGCACTATGCCTGATTGGGCAGTGCCCCTAAACCGGAGGAGGCAGCAGC
>JABFFC010000840.1:0-13647 GCA_013623535.1 Fusarium penzigii
AAAAAAAAAACAAGAAAAAAAAAACAAGCCTAGATTAACATTTATCATATGCTCCAAAGTTACTGTACAGTAATGTACAGTAATGTACAGTAAAGCAGGGGTTCAGTGACGGCATATTCGAGTGAAAGCTTTGTATCTTGCCGCTGGTTCACGGCTAGAAAGAACAAAAATCTACCTTCAAAAAGTGTTACTGAACCTGTACGTGACTGTACTGTACCAGAGTCAAATGCCTGTCCACAACCAACAGTCTGTTCTATTTAGAAGGTTTGAATGACATAACGACACATGTCCCGTATACGCCCGTTGTGGGATGTTCTGAGTCTATTTCTGAGAGGTCGAGGGCATGTGTCTTTCTATCCCACCGCCCACTCTATCTCCTTCATAAATGCTTATAACAAGCCAGCTCCATCATGTGCACCTCTAATGCTGACGTTCGTCAATAGACGGTGTACCAGTTAAGATGGCACCCGTAACTCGCGGCCAAGCCAGAATCAATGCCAAGGAACAACCTGCCTGGCCAGCGGGGCCTCTCGTGACCCGCCGGGCAAATGTTGCCCGGAACCAAGCCAAGGCCCAAGCTGCAACTCCAGCGCAGGTCAGGCGATCCCGGAAGACCACTATAAGACCTCGCAGAAAGGAACAAGGAGCTAGTGAGGAGGCTCTTGATGTGTGCATGGCCGATGCGTGCATGTCCGATGTGTCGTTATCTGATGCAACCTCGCCTCTCCATCGAGAGAACCAAGATCTCCAGGTCGCGGCTAAGAGTGATAGGGACGAGGGAGGTTCAACTACAGCCGAAACGACCAACAGGGCGGCTAAGAGGAAGTCGGATACGAGGGATGACTCCTCGATAGAGGGGTCGAGTCAGGAGCTGTCAATGCCAGTTGATTTTTCATGCCTTAGCGGGCTCGTATCTATGAGGGGATACCTAGAAAATGAGGAGTTTGAAAAATACCATCTTTCAACTTTACAGCTTCTTTTGATGGTCGGGAGGAAACTGAGGCCTGAGGATTTGAAGAGAGATTTACCGGCCCTAACTAGACATGCTTTGGAAGACCTGATCGATCACATATGGGCAAAGAGCTCGGCTGAGGAGCCCTACGAAGTGTTCCTCAGCTTTCCTGACCCAGGACTCAAGTGTCAGCAAGTTTCCTGTTATGAGCAATGGCGGAAGCTGTTCAACAGACTCGACGATGGCCTGGAGGAAATTGGCATTCCGCGTCACCCAGCGACTAGAAGTCCACCCGTTGAACCGCTTCCCGAAAACGGGGCAAGATGGACCAAGGCGAAGATTCGGGATTGTTTCACGGAGTCATTCTTGCCGAAAATAGAAGCCTACCGAGGCAATGTGCGCACGCAAACATCACGCATCAAGCAGGAACAGAACTGGATCCTGCGAATGACGACCGAAGCAATATCAGCCGCCACACAAGAGAGGAGCAAGGAGAACAGGAGATTCAGCGGGAAAATATCTATGCGGGAGAACGAAGCTCAAGCCCTGGAACAGACGCGTGCCGCGCGAGATCTTGATCGCAACGGTCCAACAACTGATGGCCTGAGAGTCAAGGTCAGAGAATTAGAAGAAGGAATCAAGCAAAAGGATATTATGGTGAAGCATCTCAAGCAAGATGTTGGACAGAAGGAGTCTCAAATATCCACTCTCGAAGCAAAGGTTGAACAGAAAGACGCTACAGTACACGATTTCGAGGTAGAAATCATCCGGAAAGACTCACAGATCTCAACCTTACAGGCAGAGAGCAGCGAGAAGGATTCGCAACTGTCAGTCTTAAGAGAAGAGAAAGATGGTCAAGAGTCACGAGTCTTAGCTCTCAAGGCAGACGTGGAACGAAAAAACTCCGAAATATCCAAACTCGAGACCCAGATACAAGATCAACTTGTTTCCTTCCAACTCTTACAGACCTCGGTGGCTGGACAAGAGTCAGAGGAGAGTCAAGAGTATCAACGCAGTCTAAAGGAAGTGGAAGAGAACCTTGAAAAGCAGAACCGAAGGAACAATGAGCTTACGACTAAACTCGAAACCAGCAAGAAGACTATACAAGAAAAGATAGATCTCGTGATAAAGACAGAGACCTCTGTGTTCGAGAAGAGTATGGAAGTCAAGAAGCTACAGTCAGAGGTATCGTCATTGAAGAGGATCAATCAGAAGAGAAACGAGGATGTGGAGCAGCACCAGACAGATATTGCAGATCTTAAATCCCAACTAAAACAAAAGGATGACAAGCTCCGACAGCTTCAAAAGGATCTATTAGAAGAAGAGAATGCTCTAGTTCAAACCCAGCAAGCACTAGCGACTGTGGAACTGGACCTGGAATCTACGAAAGAAACCCTGGAAGCAAAACAGCAGACTCTCGAAAAGAACAACTCAAATAGCGTGCTCAACATCAAAAAGATAGATGAGCTTCACCGGGAACATAAGAAAAAAGTAGAAACTCTCGAGGCACAACTAGATGAGGCTAGACGGAAGATTAAGGGTCTCGAGACTGAGTTGGAATTGTACAAAGATCAAGACCGCGAGGCAACGGCGTTGAACGATGAACAATTGCAGAGTCTGAGGACAGAGCTCAGGGAATCGAAGGCAAGATCCGCCTTGCTCCAAGCGAAGCTTGATGCGGAGATTAAGGAGAATGGTGCGCGAGCATTAGAGCTTGAACAAGAGCGAGACAAATCCACCAATGACAGGAGAGCCTTGGGGGTTCAAATAGACGCCCTGAAAGACGAAATTGAAGTCTTAGAGGTGAAGAGCCAGACAGAAACGAAGAAAAGCAATAAACTTGTGGCGGAACTAGAGGATTTACGATCTCGCAGGGACGAGTTGGAGCAGAATCTAGTCAAAAACAGTACTGAAATTTCAGACAAGCAAAAAGACCTGGAATCACAGCGGGCAGAGATTCAGGCGCTACGGAACAGTCACCAGGCAGAGCTCCAGACCCTACAGAACAAAAGTTTAGAAGCTGAAAAAACAGCCCGATCCTTGATGGACGCTCTCAAGGCCGACGAAAAGGGTTGCGAGATCTCCAAACTCGAATCAAAGATCAAGACGCTCGAACAAGATAAGAAGAGGTTAGAGGAACAGCTAAAATCATTCGAAAGTCAAAAGAACGATATGGTGGCGAAGGTCGGTGACAGTGAGAACAGACTCGCTGACGAGCTCCGCGAGGTTCGGGAGCTTCACGAAGACGTACTCAGACTTCAAACAAGGCTGAGAACGTTGCAGCCAGAGGATCTCCTGCAATATACAAACAGGCATGAGGGCAACAGCATGGGAGAGCAGAATAGCACACGAGGCACAGAAACGAGAAGGCCTTCCCTTGATGGGACTAAGAGACCTGGAGAGATCTGTAACTCGGATCTCACAGAGAAAAGCACGGCCACGGGGACATTCGAAGACTCCGAGGCTGACTCCGAGACCGGGGACGATTCGGATCAGCCCGAAGGACCTGCTACACAAGCGATCCATCGTACCAAAGAGCAACACACACCAGCGAAACCAGGCGTGTCGCCACAACAAGAGGAAGACAGCAACCAGGGGATCTGTGGAAAACTAATAAGCCGCAGAGGTCTGAGCGAGCCATGGCATAGCAGCGGAAAGAACAGGTTCGACGCTTTCTATCCATCAAATACACAAGCAGGACAGCTTGACAACCACGTGGCGGATGACTGCACGCATGGCATCTGGGGCCGTGCAAGGGAGTTTGGCGAGCCAGTAAAGAGGATTCCACTAGAAGCAGAAGACACACATGTGTCTGTTTTAGGCATGCCCAGTGAGCAAGGTTGGTTCAAGAGCAATTCCAATACTCGGCGTTATGCTTCCGAGGTGCCCAGTAAATTAAATCTTCGAGAGTCATATCAAGAGTCTCAAGCGTTGCAACCATTTTCGTATTTCATAAATACACCACGACACAATGTTGGGAATCTCAATCAGGATTTACAGGGAATTCCAGGTTCAGCCTATGTTCGAGAGCTCCTCGACGAAGCAGCTGCGCACAACGCAAGAAAAGCTCCCTCGGCTCTAGCTGGGGAATATCCAGCTCGGAAGCATCAGGAACAGGACATCAGTTCTCCATTGCAAACAGGAGAGAAGATCACTAGCCAACAGCTGATCGGATCAAGTCAATGTGGGAAGGAATATGTTCCACAGTATTCGTCTGCGTATAGGAGCCTGGATCAGTCTCAATGCAGCCCCGAATGCAGATGGGTTAAGAAACTCACCGGCGGAGGGGCGCGAGCGTTGCCAAAGACAAGAAAGACAAGGATAATGGGGGAAGCACCCGAACAAGGACGGCAGTTGAAAGAGCGCCGAGCAGAGAGGATGCCCTCAAGGTCAAAGAAAACGTATGACTGTGATCGGGATAGTGGATCAGAGGATATGGCATTGCAGCGCCGCGAAAAGGCAGACAATTCCCGTCTGATATACAGATCAAGACAACAGAAGAAGGCGAAGAGAGCGGAGAAGAAGCGACGATCTGTCGTGTCGGAGGATGATACCGGTGAAGATGAAGATGAGCCCAGCCAAGCCGAATACTCAAGAATGGCCATCTCGAAGCGGAGAAGAGAAAATCAGAATGGCTCGGGCAGATATGACATCCAACTACAGAGCGGGACATGGTCGATCAAGGCTGTCAAGAAAGAGAGGACTGAGGGCAAATACTGTGTTGAATTACAAAGCAAAACAGAGCCGCTCAATCGGTCCATCCCGCTGTTGCAGTTGCTCGCCATTGTAGACGACGGCTCGGCTGAAGAAGTCACCCTCAGTCTAAGAGAATACTGTAAAGATCATGGGATTGAGCTGCACAAGGCGCTCGCCGTACATAGCGTGAATCTGACGACCACTTCAAGGTTCGATGTCGAGTTCATGGATACAAGACAGAAGGAGAGTCGCACGTCTAGCCAGCTCCTTCCCTGGGGTTACCGGATTGCAAAGATGATGGGATCGGACGCGGTTAGGGAATTCAAGCAGAAACAGGCACTGCAAATAGAGAAAGGGCGGGATAGGATGAGCCCAAGGCGTTAGTACCATGGCGAAATGGCGTTACTGTAAGGTTCGTTGCCTGATTGAAAGAACTATAAAGTATGTTCAGTCCTCCGTGAATATGAAAGTCACGCCTGCCCAATCTCCATAATACTACTCTGTGATGGCCCGCCAGCGCATCCAGTTCTTTCTGCACCATAACCAGAAAACGCAGCTTTTCATGGTCGGCCCGGAAACGCTTTTCGAGCAACTACAGACTGTCCTCGTTTCCTTAACTGGCTGCAGTACACATGCTGCTCCCCTCGTTGTCGAAGACGTCGAAGAAACAGCACGATCAACCGTTCAATTTGGCACATGGGAGTCGACGCATCCAGTTCGCCTGGCCATCTCCACAAAGGATTTTGATGGAAACGTATTCGCCCTTGCCGCTCTAAACTACTTTTACCAAAGGAACCTGCTGCATGGGGTGTTGAAATCTCCTCTGTTGGGACATGTGCTCGTGAGCCCCGATACGGTCCAGCCGGAACGGGTCAGGTGTGACTCCATGACAATTCCCACACCACATTCTACTCCTCGAGGTTCAGATTTAGAGATAGAGCACAAACTAGACAAGAATAAGCCGGTAGCCAAGAAGGGGGTTAAGTTTAACTCCTAGCCATATTATCTCCAGGTTTGCTATACTATGCAGTCCTGTACAGGTTTGATGGCTTGTTCTTGGAAGTTCAATTTCGTTCTTGCTAGCAGTAAGCTGGTGGGGGGATGCAAAGCTTTTACTTGAATCTGTACTAAAACTGTACGGCAGTGTACTGCGTATACAGTCTCGTACAGGTTCAGTGGCGCCTTTCGAAGGTAGTGTTTTGTTCTTTTCAGTAGTGAACCAGTGGAAAGATACAGAGCTTCTACTCAAGAATGCTGTCACTGAACCTATACCCTACTGTAGATACCATTTGTTGATTGCGATCTTCTTAATAGAAAGTCGGCTCGGTCTAAAACAGGCATGACGGATCAGGAGGTTAAATTTCATAACGACGACGTCCAATTTTAGCACGCCTGTGTTACCTTTGTTGCGCATAAATCCTGCATAGCAGGCGGTCATTCCGTTGCTTGATAAGAAGCCTGGGTGATGCTTTATCCTTCGCTACATGAACTTTGTATCTGTCTGGGTGTTACTGCTTATTACAAACGCCATTCTAGGACTCCTGTTCTCGAGGGTCTATGCTCTCAGGCTGAGGGTGGACAGGATTGCTGTGGCGCGGCCCAGAATCCGTGACGACAAGATGACAGCCAAGAGAACGACACGACAGCTTGTGTTACGATGGGTGACATGTGGTAAGAGGAAAGTACAAACGCACTATCACGCACTGCTGCTGTCAGACGATGACGACTATTCTGGCTTTGCGCCACCTAGAGTGACACGATCAGTCATATCGTTGGCGGTCGTGGCCCAGAATCTGATTGCCATAATTCACTCGACCAGGACCGACAACCCCACCAGGGACCTAAGTATCCGCGCCGGACGCTTGGCCATCATCAACATGCTGCCATTCTTAGCGTCCGTCGCTCCAGACGCTATTCTCATACGCTATTTCAAGCACAGCAGGCACCAAGTACTATGGGTTCATGTCCTCTATGGGTGGATAATATGGTACGAGATTGTGCTTCACGTCGGCGTGGCATTGTTTGCAACTTCACAGCTAAGTAAGCCAACCAGTTTGCGCTCATGATCGAACGGGATTGACCAGGACATACATATCAGGCTCATGGGCCGACTTTGCGCTGGTCTTCCTCGGCTTTCTAGTATGTACAAGATGGCCATGACCTGTCCGCCTTGCCTGCTAATGCGAAGGTTTGCAGTCCTCGCTGGCGTTCTGTGCGCTCTCCTTCTCCAGCGGATCTGCGACATCAACGCGCCAACATGTCGTAGTGGGGATAGCCGCTGTCGCAACCTGGACCCTCCACACTGTCCTGCACGTCCTTCCGACGCTCTACGGGTTGATCATCTTCGTCTCAGGCCTCTGGATTCTGTCATCACGGGGTAGCCGAAAGAGCCTCCCGGCGATCGAATCGCTGCTATCCTTCCCGAAACAAAATCAAATGCGAGAGACGCCAGGGACAAAGAGGATCCAGGGCTGGCTGAAGCATCATGTCGATATTCCCGATGCTTGCACCCAAAGCAGTGTATACTTCGTCATCAATGGAGATCCCGTCAGAGCAGCATGGACGGAGGGTGCCTCGCACTCCCACGTGACCGGAAGGGCCGTCTTGATTGTCCCGTCGCCAGACAAGATAGAGAACTTAAGATGCGAGGGCCCCTTCTCCATCCCCATCACGCCCTACGCCTATGGCCCGGAGCACCTCGACATCATATCTTCGGACAGCGGCTTCATCGAAGCCTACTCCTGTTTCCGATGGCGATGTAGGGTCCTGAATCCTCTGACGACAGGCACGACCTTGACATGGTTTAGCAAAGATCTCAGATACCTGATCACATTTCTATCCCATCTGGTGACGCTACGAAACTTCTCGTCGATCCACATCATTCACTATATTGACCCGTATCAAGATGGAAAGGCGAGGACATCCGAAGAGCTAGAAGCATCACTGGCGAGCGCCAACAGGATACTCAAGGAAATGCCGTCTGCTGCTTTGATACCGGACCCCGTAGTCGCCACGCTGCGTTCACTCCTCAAAGCCAATGTCAGCATAGGCAAGCATCAATACGGTGGGTTATTTTTCACTATTCCATACCAGCAGTTCTGACCACGCCGCTCAAGCTCAGCGGGATGAATAGAAAGACACTAACATGACGACGCTGCAGTTGTTGGGGAGAACTTAAGATCGATGTACGAAAGACCGCGGTACGTCGATGCTGACGAATACATGAATGACGGTCAGGAGAGAGAAAGGAGAGGGTAGCCTTGTGAGATTTCAAATTCAAGGGGGGTTTGTAGCTCTAGCGCACTCCCAGGAAACTTAGACTAAATCAATCTATATTTATTATGAAAGAGACTACAACCTCATTTCAACAAGCAACTCCAGACTGCTTCAGTCCTGTGCAGATTCAGTGGGTTGTTCTCGAAAGTAGAATTTCGTTCTCTCTAGCAGTAAATTGGCAGAAGGGTATAAAGCTCTTACTTAGATCTACGGTTACTAAGCCTGTACATCAGTGTGTAGTACAGCTCTATACGGGTCCAGTGTCCACAGGTGTCAGCGAGAGTCTTGTCTCTTTCCCCCAATCTACGACTGTAAAAGCCAGAACTCTACTTGAGAGAATAAGCCACTGAACCTGTACGGGACTGTATTTCCACTCAGATGTAGGTGAAGGGGAGACGGGTAGGGTCGAAGTTCCAGAAATTTGAATGTACATACATTATTTGTTGAAGCAGTAGGTGGTGTCGAAAAGGTGGTGGTGAGTCCGTGTCGCGACGGGGAAGGATCCTCGGCTAGTAAAAACTCCCAGTCTGTGACGGCTGGGATGCTCAAGAGCTTGAACGAACTGGGCGCTAGCTGCTGCGGCACGCAGAAGTTAGTTAGACTATCTAATATGTAGTCGAATTAGGTTCGTTAAGTTAGAAACTGGTCCCAACGGCCAAGACCCAGTTCGGCAGGCCAACCAGGTGTGTATTAACCAGCGGATTCTCTGACCGCCTATAAATAGCAAACATCGTTCGACTTCTCGCCGTTTCTTTTTTCGTTTCATGACATCTCCACACGCTTACTGCCTTACTGCATCACTGGGATCCCCATATTTCCATAATGCTTTTCGACTTCGTCATCAACATCGATTCTGTAGCCAAGAAGGAGGCTTGCCTAGAAGAGCTAAGAAGAAGCACATGGGTGCATGGCGATTACTACGACGTCGAACCCAGAAACGACGCCCTCCATTTCAAACTGAAACGGCTCCCGGAACAGCAGGGGTTTGTGTCTGTTTACTTAGACCTGCACGACTGGGCTGTGCAGTGGAAAAATCCGAGCGGAGGAGGTGAAAGCCATGTAACGAATGACCAGTTTGGCATCTACATCGATTTTGAGGCCAATCTATGGATCGACGGAAGTGCAGACCGTTCGTATGGGAGCTTCAAGAAGACTGATCGCGACATGCGTGTTCAGGCAGGGCAGGCAGCATATCCGAGCGCAAGAGTCATTGCTTGGCCCGGCTGCATGGCTGGCTGGGTTTTAATCGGGTAGAGGGTCAGGAGCTGCTACAAGGAGACATGGAAGATCCGAGATCAAGATCATGCTCGGTGCCTAGGCCACCCTCAGAAGAGTCCTGTACATGTTTAGCGACTACAGGTTCAAGTAAAAGCTTTGTATTCTTCCACCAGCCTACTGCTAGAAAGAACGAAATTCTACTTTGAGAACAAGCCACTGAACCTATACGGGACTGTAAGTGTCGTATCTTCACCCAATCTACAACTGACAAAGCCAAAGCTCTACTTTGCGAAAACAAACCCGCCGAACCTCCTCTTGTGGACTCTGGAAGCAGCCAAGCTGGGCAACTGATCACAATAGGCCCAAAGTGGAGGAAGAGGACCAATCCTCTCATTTGACGATGTTGAAAAACTGGCTTGACACAATCCAAGACACCCTCATATCAAACATCATAGCGTCCCTAAATATAACTCACGCCGCTATATTCAGAAGCAGTTTGCCTGTGCGTTCTACCATGACTATGATGATGTACTGTAAGTCTCGGCAGTTGCTAATATTTCCTCCACGTATGAAAACGTCCCTGCCTCTGACAGTATTAAAGCTCGATCGTACCCATCTCTGGGACCCCAACCAGGTAGACCATTTCTTTGCTATCTTATTACTATGACGGACTCACTCGATGCTCTGCTTAAGTGGGCCGAGACCAATGGCATTGTTCTCGAAGGGATTCGACCTAAGCATACCCCAGAGCTGGGCAACACATTCGAGGCCACGCGCGACCTTGATGTAAGCAACATTTTCCAAAGCCACTTGGCGGAGATTGACTGACTGCGATAGAGTGGTGAGGTGATAATGACGGTGCCCTATGACCTTGCCCACACTGAATCAGACCTCCCTGGTCATATAAAAAAATGGCTCTATTTCGGTTCAGTGCACTGCCAGCTTGCTGTCGAGGTTGCCTTCAATATCATGAACAAGATAAAGAAGCCTTGGTTCTTCTCGTCCGAACTCCCGTCTAGTGTCCCGAAGAAATACCCATTGCTGTGGGTTGAACGGGACCGAGAAGCTCTTCCTGAGCCAGCTGCTACAATGTTGTTTGGTCAGCATCAAGAGTTTGAGCTGGACTGGCGTCTTGCCCGCCGGGCTTTCCCAAATTCTCTCAAGTTAGACGAGTTTCGAGATGCTTGGCTCATCGTCAATACCCGAAATTTCGCCGTCGATACAAAGCGCCTAGCAAGTCCAAACACGGATGATGACACTGGTATGATACCACTGATAAACCTGTTCAACCATAGCTTGGATGGATGCGAGCTCGAATATAAAGGAGACGGGTGGAAAGTCATAACGGCTCGCCCGTACCAAGCTCAGGAGCAAGTTTGCCTCTGCTACTCCAAAAAGGATTCTTCCGATCATTTCCTCGTCGAATATGGCTTCCTCGACAAGGACAACCCCAACGACTCGATTAACCTTGATGCAGTGATCATACCGAAGCTGACCGATACGCAGAGGAACACATTGAAAGCATTAGAGCTCTGGGGAGGGTATGAGCTATTTGCAAACGGCACAGTGAACGAGGGGGCGGCTGAAGCTTTGAATATGATGATGAAAGGCCATGAAAACGCTGGTCAAAGTGACGCTTTCGTCGAGGACCATGAAAGCAAGTCTTATATTTGCAAAAAGGATTTCAAGGACATCTTAGAGTCTCTACTCAAAGAAGTCCTAATCAATGCCGAGATGAAGCTGAAGAGGCCGGGCGGCGAAGCAGAAGCTACTAACGGCTTGGAGCACGTGCCACTGCTCAAGGCTCGCTGGGAATGGATTGAGAAGACTGTCAAAGATCTACTAGAAACCCCAGAGCATTGGCTTGGACCCTGAGTTAGATGGACTGCTTGCTAGCAGGTCGAGATCGAAGATGCATAATGCCACGGTACAGAATTTCTCCTTCTACCATGAACAACCACGAAACCTTAAGCTTGCGCATGTTGTTGAATTCTCAGGATACGCAAATGATGTTCCACGTGACCATGCTGTAATGCCGATAATCGATCTGGACCACGTGATGGTCAAATCACCGGCTGGGAGTCGACAGCCTCGATCCACACGTTTCAGATGCGGTTAGTAAGGGGCAATGGTCTCGCAGCATATTTCAGGACTCTCCAAGTAACCTGCAATGGAGATAACCCTCAGGGATTTCTAAGCTAACATTTCCAGCCCCCAAGGGCTGCAGGGTGATGGAAAATGCGGAAAATGTAACACAACTTGTTGGTGGCAAAAAGTGGATTCGTCAGTGCAGTCGGCATCAACGGGGGGGTTACAGGGTTACAGTAGACGACCTTTGGCCGCGCAAAGGGGAAAGTCAAGTAATATAACAGCCAACACGGCTGGCAGCCCCTCGCCAATCAAGGTTGGAAGACTCTTGTCGTGCCTAGCTCAGTTTGCTTTTGCAAGCTCATCACTCAGATCACTTTGCGCCCGCCGACAACTACCATTTCCCAGATCCGTCTCAGAAGTAGGAGACCAGTCAAGGATTGGGTCAGAATAAAAAACAAACGCGATCGTAGTGTCGCATTATGATCCATTCATTACGCTGCCGCGTGACTTTGCCCCCAGTTCCGGACCTATCAGGTAGTATGCAAGGAACACCATTCCTAACCCCGGTCACGGATCCGATAGATACATAACGTAACGATGTTGGTCGGAGGAGGCAGGATTCAACTAGGATTAACAAAAGAATTAACAAAAGAACGACGGGTTGGGGTGACGCCACTCTGCCAACAAAGGAACAAGACACCACGATACTAACGAAGGAACGAAACAGCATGAAAACAACAAAGGAACAAGAGAGAAAAAAGGGTGACATTTGACGGCAGTCTGAGCCTGATTGCCGAATTGGAAAGGCCAAATGATGCTCAAGTAATATGGTCCTTAACATGGGTGCCTACATCCCATATCTAAATTCAAAAAAAAAAAAAAAAGCACATACATACTGGGATTTGTGACGCGAAACAAGACTCTAGCCGAGGCTATTTTACAAATAATGAGGCATTTACATGGACCGGACTACACACCTCCAGCATCATCGATGTTTGCATCGAAAGTAGCATCATCACATAACTTTCGGGCAAAGGGAAATAAAAAGCAAACGGACATACGTTGCTACTGGTACACTGATGTACGCTGCCATACAGGTTCCGCAACGGCGGATTCAAGTAAAAACTTTGTATCCCTCCGCCAGCTGACTGCTAGGAAGGACGAAACTGTGCTTTCGAGAACAAGTCACTGAACCTTTATGGGACTGTATAGTTCTGTACGGGTTCCGTGACTTGTTTCGCGAGTAGAGTTCTGGCTTTTTACAGTCGTAACTCGGTTGAAAGATACGAAACTGAACCCGCACAAAACTGCAGCTACCCCTGAGGATGTTCTCAGACCCAGATGCACAATGACCTTCTTATCGTCTACCATACAGTCCCATACAGGTTCAGTGGCTTGTTCTNNATCCGCCGTTGCGGAACCTGTACGGCAGTGTAGTAAAATTGGACCATGCCACACTGAACATGCAGCGCAGAACTATGGCCTTCTGTTGAGGCAGGCTGATAGATAGGGTAGGAAACCTGTTTCTTTACTTTAAATAGGACGCATACACGGATGCTCACCACATCACTGATTAGAGTTCACATGGGTAGCGTGCGTGGTTACATCGTCTTGTATTGGCTGCAAAAATTGCTGATTTCGGTCACATGACGGGATAGCAAACATGATGATCACTGCCAGTTATGATACGCCATTTTTGGTCGCTTCTTGTCGAAGCGCCGGCCCATCCCTCGCGTCAAATGGTGCCAGATACCGGTACAGCCCGTTGGAAATCTTACCAGGATCTAATAGACGCGCGGATCACCTATTTATTGTATTCTGGCCTCTGACTACAGTCGACCTCACGGAGAGCAGTGGAAATACGACGTGTATGAGGGTATCAGCGCGAGCATCTTTATCCACCTGTGGGCCATGAGGAATGCGGGGGCTTCTGGGCCTTGTTCTTGAGGCAGCTACGTGATCAGCCCAGCCTGTTTTGTCTAAGCGTGGTCCCGACAATCTGGTTTGCCCTTGTCAAGGTGGTGGGCGCACGTATTTCTCCACCGAAGTCATCGGCGCTTACAGGCTGTGGAGAGCGGATGTTGTTTCGTTCTTGTCAAGCTGCTGGCGAGGTTTTTATTTGAAATCGCGTAGACTGGCATCTCTATTAGGATTGCCGTCGCCACATCGCTTTCTCCTCGAACTTGAAACTGCAAGGTGATGGAAAGTGTTGGTCGTCGTGGCAGAGACGTTGCGCAACGGCTGTGCCCCATCAGAAGGATCCTTGCACCCATCTTGGTGGGAGTCTTGTTGGTCCAGTGTAATCTATCAACGAGATGAGCTGATCCTTTTATCAACATTTCCCCACTGCCGACAACAGTACATGAGTTACTGTTGTCCTCGCGCGACTGGTAAAATGATACGAAGATTCTACC
>JABFFC010000841.1:0-27306 GCA_013623535.1 Fusarium penzigii
TTTTATTTTATTTTTATTTTTTGGTGTTTTCATGGGATGTTTCTTTGTTGTGGGATCCCCTCTTGTCAGCACGAGCTTCCCAAGGCTGCTGTAGTTGAAGCTGTTGGCTTGTCGGTGGCCCAACATCAAGCCTGTCTTTCGTTGTCTCGTTTCATGTAGGTTGGTCTTCATTTCTGTCAGTTTTCTTCATGTTATCGAGAGCCAAGGGACCATTCGTCAGGTTTTTTTCTCTCTTCCTCGTTACATTGGAGACTCTGGAGCAGCATCTCAAATCTTTTCTCCGTCCCTCTTGGCTTCACGCTTTCAACTCCTGGGTGACCCCTACCGAAGCGTTACCGACTGCTACATTGGACCTTGTTGTTGTGGTTCTCTATCCTGTCTGCAGCCCTGTCGGTCTTTTTACTATCTTCTGCAAGGATTCCATTGTTGACATGGCGAGTTATGTAACTAAGTGGTGAACTCGAATGCATCAATCGAGAACGATGGTGGTCATCATCGTCTCAATACACGCGAGAACAGTATCGCTTGAGGGGTACGTAGCACCCATCATCTAGACGAGGTGATAGTCAAAAAGGTTAAACGAAGGACAGACCCTGTAAACTCGATAGGAAACAGGGCAAGCTGTGTGGTGTTGAGGATCTCCGAAGGGGCCATCCAGCGAGATGAGGTATGATGATGACGATGGGATGAGCCCACGCTGCATGAAATACAGACGGAGTCAAGTTGACTCAAAGGTACTGTACTGATGATTTGGTAGGCCAAACAGACAGAGCTCTCCACTGTCCTTTCACCGTCATGCCTTCTGTTGTTTCATTCTTGCCCTCTTTTAATTTCTGTTACTCGTTTTTGCCATCTCATTAGCCAGGAATCCCTACTTACCTAGGTATGTAAGGCGGGGGGTTCTTTCTCTTCTTCCAATTTTTTTTTTTTTTCTTTCAATTTTTTTTTTTTTTTTTTTGCTTTGGTTGAGATGAGCTGCGTTTTGGGGGTCGCACGGGAATGCCGTCCAGCGTAACTCACTGAACAGTTGACACTGTGCTCTCCTCCTGTTCTTTCTCTTGTCTTTTCCATGTGTTGCTCTTCTTACAGTGTAGCTTGCGCTTCTCCCCCCCTGAACCCCGTCGTTCGTTTTCCCCTCAATCTATCTGTTTTTGTACTGTAATTTTATCCAAAGGTCGCTCATTGCCTGTTCCTCTCCAATTTTCTTCTCCCTCTTTTTTGCCACTATCCCTCGCCCATACGATCCTCGTCTACCCGAGGACTTGGGATGGAACGATCAAGCTAGACCACACGGAAAGGATGGGATCGGTATCTTTCGGTATCGACTAGTCGCCCATCGAGGTTTTATGACACCACTCACAAGAGGCACCAGATAATCAGTGCACTTGAACTGCCAGGAACCCGAAGCCATTAACCAACTTTTAGTGCTTTAGAGACGGGAGTTGATTCCAATTCTTTTCGGGCATCTACTGTGGCTGGTGGAATGTTTTATGATAGGCCCGCCGTTCCGTCCGTTGGCTCCCGTACTCTCATGTCCCTTGCTTCGTTTTCAACGTCCTTCTAACAGAATCTTTCCCCAGTTTTTGGAGGAAATTGGACAGCATACTTGCTAGGTACATGGCGGTCAGTCTAATCGCTCTGCTGAGTTCATTAATAACAACAAGAATAATGCCTAGGTAGATGGCTAACTAATCGATCAATTAGAACTGCTTGGGCCCGTAACAATTTCCCCAAGCGGTAAGACGGATGGCCATCCCCTTTACTTTTTCCTGTCACCCAAGATTGTTCACACTGGCCTTGTCCACTTTAACTGGACCCTGGTTCATGCCGAAAACATTGCTCTTCCCTACACTTTCCTCGCTGTGTGGCTGCTCCGATCCGGTTTCCCCCTCTCTCAACACTCGATTCCGGGCAGTTTTGGACGCTGCCAGCGCCTCCATGGGCCCATTAGAGAGTCGATCAAGAGTCCATTCACAAGGCTGCATACGATGTTTTTCTTATAGAACTTGATAGCGGGCGTTTTCGTTCGTCATTTGAGATAGCCTGTTTGATCATATCTCGTCTGTTGATCTCCCCATACTTTTTGAGTTGACAGTCCATATGTCGTTACCTAAGCATTTTGCTTGTTATGTTCTGTGTGTGTTTTCAAGGAAGACATGGCAGGCGCGGGGGAGCTAGGTTGTTGAATGGATACCAGAACCTGGGGTGGAGGAAGGAAGACATCAGTCCAGTCTTGCTTATGAGATTTCATCGTGAGGGGAGATATTCAAGCAGTCAAAGCGGGCCCCTTGGCAGCGATTAAGACTTTTGTTTCTTGACATGGAAGCACCTACGTACTAGGTAGTCTAATGAAGATTCCCAATTCACATCTCATATTTTGTTCGATTTTTACTAGATCCTGTATTTTTATGACTGCCCGTGAGCGTAATTTATATGTAGGTACTTGACGATGACCTGCGTCCTTCAATATCTCATGCAATTCCTCCGACTGCAAATCTATCGTTAGAACCACTTTTTATTTTCTTTTTCCCTTCTTCCTTTTTCTAGTCCTGTCAAAACGTCTTGTCTCGTCAATCTTTCGATAAACCCACCACCGTCTTGCACTCAAGCGAGCTCAAATTTTCGTCTCCGACTCACACAAGAAAACCGGATTCGTTGGTTATTCTTCAATTCTACTCAACGCATCCTTGACTTCGGCCTGTTTCTCGCATGAAAAGACATCAGCCTTGCGTGAGTTTTGCGTGAGTTCTGCGTGATCTTATCAACAGTAATCACCACATCGAAACGTCTCACACATCAGCTGCTGTCATTTCGGTTCTTGTTGTTAATCCTTCATCGCATCATCCCTCCGAGTTTCCCATTTGTTCGTGAAAGCTCTCCCATACGTCCTTGTTCAAAATCTTGTTTAGAACATAGGTCTCTGGACCTTGTGCAATTGCAACTAAATTATATGGGCATGACCCCTGACAATATCTTGTCAGACTAGCAGCATCTTCAGTATCAAACATACCAGAGTTTCTACACCTATTGGCCAACGTTCTTCCGCATTGGCTGAGGCGAGCAGGTACAACAGCCCATACCGCCCCAATGCTCCGATCGCATGGTGTCCCCGCTGTCCGATATCCGCCATCTGCGGCCCCTGACATCCTCACCTATCTTGACCTATACTAAACCTGGTTTTGTTTCTATTATATTGGTATGTGTGTTTGTGCCTGCGTTGACGCGGGCTGTTGGCGTTACTGCTAGGTCCGGCGCTACTGGTTCTGGTACTCTTGTTGGTGTAGATGCTGGCATAGGACATTATAATCATCACCAGAATCGGTGTTACCATGCACTCGCCCACTACCGTAAGAGCAAGCAGTATCATCACCAGCTTCATACTCCACTTGATCACAGTTTCCGTCATAGCCTCTTACAAGCTGGATTTGTTTCCCCACAGGATCCCCATCGTCTCGAGAGAAGAGGGAAGAAGACAATTACGACAGTGAAGCTATCTGACCTGCCCCAGGGTCTTATCGAGCCCACATCTACGATTCCTTCACCTCCATCATCCCCATCTTCATCGGCAGATCCACCTACAGTATGCCAAGGCAATGCTGGTCCGTTGTCTCGAGCATCACAGGACACCCCAGCTTATCCAACCGTTGTGCTTCAGGCGCGTCAGAACATGCGCAAGTTTGACAACTGCGTACTGTTGACGCGCGTAGGCGGCTTTTATGAGCTTTACTTTGAACATGCCACTGAGTTTGGGCCATTACTCAATATCAAGGTTGCATCAAAGAAGACCAATGCTGGCCCTGTGCCGATGGTAAGCATTTACGATTGATTTCGTTAGTAACTCGGTCGTTCATGAACAGGACTTATTCTATTATGCTATTCTAGGCCGGCTTCCCCTTCTTTCAGCTTGATCGTTTCCTCAAAGTCCTTGTCCAGGACCTCAACCAACATGTTGCCATCGCCGAGGAGTTCCCCAACTCCCCGGCTGAAAAGGTCAAGTCTGGCGGTTTGATGCATGACCGCCGAGTTGCCCGTATTGTCACACCAGGCACTCTCATCGATGAGAATTTCATGGACCCCTATGCAAACAATTATGTCATGGCTGTTCATATCGGCCGAGTGCGGAGTCAAGAGACTCAGCTCCTAAACGATCTGCCACCATCAACATCCGCATCAGCCCATTCAATGCCATCAAAAGTCGACTTTGGTGGAGCACAAGAACAGGACCCTGTTCGCAGTGCCCAACCGTGCGATGACGACGCCATGTCACTCGGTTTAGCATGGCTCGACCTTTCAACTGGCCATTTTGGCACTCAGCAGGCCAATCTTGCATCCTTACCGGCGATCCTTTCCCGACTCTGCCCGCGCGAGCTCCTGCTCGACCAGGCTCTTCAGTCTCGCCCAGACCACAGCATCTTTACTCTTCTAGCGGATGACCGTCGTATTGTCACTTATGCCCAGGCTCCCCAAAGCTGTAGCCCCCTACTGCGCCCTTCGGACTGGGCACCCATGCTCGAGTCTCCTCTGGCTGACAGCGAAGCTGCTGCCTTTTCTGCCCCTGAAATCCATGCAGCCGGTCTGCTTCTGGGGTATGTCGAGGACCGACTCCAAGGCATGAGCGTTAAGCTGCAGCCACCTCTTAGGTATGAAAACATGCAGCTGATGGTCATCGACAAGAATACTTTGCGCGCTCTTGAGATCAAGCAGACCATGCGTGATGGTTTCTTCCGTGGTAGCTTGTTGCACGCTATCCGTCGTACTGTTACGAAAAGCGGTGCGCGTCTACTTAACGAATGGTTAAGTGCCCCGTCAACCTCTCTTGACGTTATCACTACTAGACAGGACCTTGTTGCCTGGTTCATCGCGGACGTGGATGTTCGCGATTCTGTAATCCTCCTCTTGCGTCAAACATTTGACTCTCCACGTCTCGTGCAAAAGTTTACTCTTGGCCGAGGCGACGCCGATGACTTGCTGGGACTTGCCAATACTATACATGTCACTAGAGATATTCTTGAGGTGTTGAACAACTCATCGGGCCTTCTTGATGAGCCCCAAGCCAATTGTATTGCCGCTTTGGTCTCACGCATCAGTCTTGTCGAGCCATTGAAACTCGCCCGACGTATCAAGGCAGCTATTGATGAGGAGGGCATTGTTCATCAGCACGAGGCTCAGGATTCTGAAGCCAGTCAGATAATGACTCTTGCTGAGAACATCGTAAGTGCTGAAGGCACACAGGACGATGCCGCCTCCCTGCCTAAGGGCAGGCGAAAACGACCTCTGACAATTCGAGAGTATTACGCTGAGGATAATGAAGCCTGGATTATGAAGCCTGCTGCCAGCTCGACCCTCAAGCGCCTCCACGCCGAACTGAATTGTTTACTCGAAGAGAAGGAGAGTTTGAGCGGTACATTACGAGACCGACTCGCTGCTCCAAGTCTCACTCTTCGATGGACGCCAGGCCTTGGTCACATTGCACACATCAAGGGCAAAGATGCTCAGAACCTTACTGATGTCCGCGCCCTCTCAGCTAGCCGGTCGACACGGTCATTCCACCTACCAGAGTGGACGCAGCTAGGCCAACGCCTCGATCAAGTTCGTGTTCAAATTCGCGCCGAGGAGCAGGCTGTCTTCCATTCGCTCCGGGAACACGTTGTGCGCAATCTTGTCAAGCTCCGTCACAATGCTGCTGTCCTGGACGAGCTCGATATCGCTACAGCTTTTGCCAAGCTTGCCCGAGAGCAAAACCTGGTGCGACCCAAGCTCAACAACACCACCAGCCATACCATCATCGGCGGCCGACATCCCACAGTCGAAGGTGGTTTGTTTGAGCGGGGCAGAGGATTTGTCCGCAACGATTGCCTGGTCGGTTCGACAAAGGACGGCCGTGTCTGGTTCATCACAGGGCCCAACATGGCTGGTAAGAGCACCTTTCTACGTCAGAACGCCCTAATTACAATCCTGGCTCAGATCGGTTGCTACGTGCCCGCCTCATACGCCGAGTTGGGTATTGTAGATGCCATCTTTAGCCGGGTGGGTTCGGCGGACAACCTTTATCAGGATCAGAGCACCTTCATGGTTGAGATGATTGAAACAGCACAGATACTGAAGCAGGCTACACCACGATCATTCGTCATCATGGATGAAATCGGTCGAGGGACCACACCAGAGGACGGCTCGGCGGTTGCTTTCGCCTGTCTACATCACCTAGCAACAGTTAACCAGTGTCGTACCCTATTTGCGACACACTTTCATGGTATCGCCGACCTGGTGGCAGCCGAGGGCCTGTGCACCGGAGAGAAAGGTGTCGTACAGATGTATTGCACCGAACTGGAGGAGGATGGAACAGGTGGTTTTGTTTACAATCACAAACTACGGAGGGGTATAAACCGACAAAGTCACGCTTTAAAGGTTGCAAAACTAGCAGGTGTACCGGACCGGGCAATTGAAATGGCACAACAAGTGTTGAATCGAAAAGCCATGGACCAGGTCGGCGTGGTTAGGTGCGCGGAACAGGCCGACACGGGATAAAAATCAGGGGAGCAGTGTAACGTGAGTGTCACACCATGTTGAAAGGGATCGAAAAAGATTAGGAAGATCTATCAAGGTTTGATTGTTAGCCATGATGTGTTTTCAAGTGGTTGATAATAATAGAATGATGAGTGATAACAATCCGTCATAGGTAAGTTGTGTGTAAGTTTAACATCAAAGTGATTCAGGGTTAAAAAGCTCTTGATTACGTTTTTATAATCATCCGGAAGATGGTGTGAGAAGAGATGAGAAGCTGGAATATGACTAACCTTTTTGATTGCAGGATGATGTGTCTGGGCATAAAGCATCACAGATACATTCACAGCACTTGTGTTTTTTTCATATTTGGAGAAAGTTGTTGACCGTCGAGACAGGTTCAATTGACCAGCGGACGATCTATGTACCCCAATTTTAGAATCCATATGTCGTAAACCTAACCGAAGACCTGAAAGCCGATCATTATTCGTCATTGAGATGTGACTACGTTTAGTCGCTGCGGATGAGTTAGCACAAATTACGGGTGAAGATTTCGGAAACACATACAAGAGACCACCGAAGCCCTCATCGTCAGACTCCTCCTCGGACTCGTCCTTCTTCTCCTCAGCGGCGGCAGGAGCGTCACCAGAAGCGGCGGCGGCAGCGGGAGTAGCAGAGGCGTACGCATCAGGGTTGGCGATGCGGTCCTTGAGCTGCTCAATCTCGGGCCAGCTGTACTCGGTAGAGATGGCAACAGCGAGAACGTTCTTGTAGCTGTTGACAACGGAGTGGATGACGGAGGGGAGGGTGGGGAAGTTCAGGGCCAGAGAGATGGTAGCAATGGTGGTGATGGCCTGAGACAGAGTCTTGAGGAGCTGCTCCTCACCAATGTCGAGAACGTTGGGAGGGAAAGTCTGGCCCTGGTCGTAGACCTGGGAGATACCCATACCGTAGGTGAAGGGAGAGATGTTAAGCATGTTGAGCAGGGTAGCCTCGGAGGGTCCGACCTTGGAACCGGCCTCAACGAGCTTAAGATCGGTGGTGATTTCAATGGTACCACGGGCAATCTTGGTGGGGACACCGAGAGCCTGGAAGAAAGAGGTCTTTCCGGGTTCCATACCAGTGTTTCCGGCAGGAATGAAGACATCGGAGGGAGCGACGGCACCAGCACGAGCGGGAGCGGCGACCTTGTTGGCGAGGATAAGGTCACGGATCTCCTTGAGCTCGCCGTTGGTGAAGACGAAACCGACGTTGCCCTTGACGTGAGGCAGAAGACGCTCGTACTCGGGGGAGTCGCTGATGAAGGTCTTCAAGGCTCGGCGGACCTGTTTTTGTTGTGTTAGCAGTGTCTTTTTTTCATGAGTCGATTCTCGAGTCAAAAGGGACTATCGTACCATGGTGTTCTTGCCCATAAGGACGACACCCTTGCCGCGGAGAGCCATTCGGATCTCGTGCATCTGCTGAGAGCTGACATTGTCAACCTCGACGATGAAGATGGAGTTGTACTCCTCCAACAAGCCCTTGAGCTTGTCGAAGTAGCCGGCCTTGTTAGTCTTGCCCCCCATTTCTTCTTATTTTGATTGAAGATAGGTTGTTTAAGGACAAGAGGATTCTGTGGTGATGTTTTGGGGGTTTGGTAGGTCGGGAAAAGTTGCGGGTGGAAATTTCCTTTATTTTTTATTTAGGCCGCGCAGGGGGGGAAATGTGTGATTTGCTCGGGAAACTGCTTAGGGCTTGGGGTGACTAAGCAGAATTGGTGAGGTGAGATTGCAGGCAGTTGAGATGTGGAGCTCCGGGCAGGCATGGCAGGTGAATGTGGGGCAGAGGTACATTGGTAGATGTATCTTTTTTTTCCTCACATGAAGAACTTGTTATACAATCTAAAGCTTCTGTTCCTTTATGCAACTCAGCAATTGAGGCTCAATTACAGCTTACAACATACCTCTCGCTCACCAATTGGAATACATAAGCTTGTGGACATAATGAAGATTCCCTACAACGTCGTCCACGTCAGTGGGGATGTCCTCTTCGCCGCCAGAGGAGGAAAGATTCACTCATTCAACCTCATCGACAACACTCACCTTGCATCATGGAAACACCCAGACGTTGACAAAGTAGACGCCGCCGTCAAAATCAACTCGGAGCAAGTCTCAAGTGAGAATCCTGTAAGCTCGGTCGTCGAGGGTGATGAACCACCAGCTAAACGACAAAAGGTCGAAGAGGTGGTGGATGAGGAAAAGACCGATGAGACTCAGGCGGGCGGGAAGAAGAAGTCAGGAAAGAAAAGTAAGAACAGGCAAAGGAATCTGGAAAAGCCAAAAGAGCAGTATTCAAAAGTGCCAGACCGTCCGGTTGTTACTCACTTGACGAGTACACCTGACGGAGCTCATGTTTTGGCCATCACTGGTCATGACAAAGTCATCTGGGTCTTCTCTCATGACGGCAAAGGTACTCTCACTGAACTCAGCAAGCGGTAAGTCTTTGTGTGAAGACCTCCCAGTAAACGAAGAGGCAGGTGAGAGCTAACACGCCTCAAAGCACCATGCCTAAACGTCCCAGCTCTGTCGCCATCGGTCCAGACTCACAAATCATCTCTGCTGATAAATTCGGCGACGTTTACGCTTTACCCCTTATCGTCGACGAGTCTGCGCAGGCTACCTCTCGATCTGCTCCCGCCAAGCCAGTGTTTAAGCCATCCGCGAATAGCACAACCGTGCATTCAAAGCGTAACCTACGAGCTCTCAACGATCAGCAGCGACAGGTCGAGCTGACTTCACGCGCAAAGGCTGATGCCGCCGCTGGAGCTAAACCCGAAGGCCCTGATTTCGAATTGACACTTTTGCTTGGACACGTCTCGATGTTGACGTCTCTGGTACTGGGTGAGAGCGAGGGTCGTCGTTATATCCTAACGGCAGATCGAGATGAACACATCCGAATCTCAAGATATATTCCTCAGTCGTACGTCATCGAAGGTTACTGCTTCGGACACAGGGAGTTTGTGAGCTCCATGACCATCCCCCTACCCAGGGGCGATGTCCTCATCTCTGGTGGCGGTGACGAGGATCTCTTTGTCTGGGACTGGAAAGCTGGCAAGCTCCTGTCCCGAACGAGCATATTGTCCCTCGCACAGAAGATTTCTCCCGAGCTTAGCAAAGTGGCTGTCTCAAGTCTTCACACTCTTGCGTATCCCACCGAGAGCGGAAGTTTGACCTACATATTAGCTATTTGCGAAGAGTAAGAAGCCCCCCCTTCTTCTTTCGACCGCTATCAAGTCCTTTTCTCAAACTAACAAATCTACAGTATCGCCGCCATATTCTCTTGGCAACTCACAGACGACAACATCCTCAACCACCCTTCCATCATTCAACTCCCCGGCAAACCTCTCTGCCTCAGCATCCAACCTGCCACCGCAACCACATCCCCCCGAATTGTCACCGCCATGGACACTTCCGAAGCAAGGAGTCTGGCGATCTACTCACTGACAATGACGGATGAGAAGCTAGCCACCGAGACGACGTCTCTTGTTGGTGACGAGAAGCTAGAAGAGGAAGAGTTGGAGGTGGACGAGGGTATTGTGCGCAGCTTGCTATACGGTACGGAGAATCTGAGAAAGCAGCGTGGTCAAGCCGAGGAGGGCGAGGGAGGGGGGGAAGATAAGATGGAGGTTGAGGACCCAGAAGAGTAGGATCTATAGGATAAGTTATGTATATCTTAAAAGAAATAGTTTCAAGTCGAAACACTCAAGTTGGAAACACGAAAGAGTCATCCAATAGATGTTGAATTGTCATCACCTCACACTCATCACATACTCCAGAGACATATATGTAACCCGTAGAAAATCATCATGTTTCATGGTCTACGTCTGCAACTACCAAACTCATGGAATCGTCTATGTCCTCAAAAAACGCCAACCAGCCAGATGGAATGCTTCGCGACCACCAACACCCCCAAAGTCGCGATCCGCCTAGTGCGTAAATACCCAGCAACAACTACATTGTGCTCACCAATTCCTGGACCTGACCTGTCCTATCCTGTCCTCGACCCTGTTCCCTGCATCTTTCAATTGTCGCTACATCGGAATGCGACCGTCCCCTTCCTTCGGTTCTGGTATCATTGGTGAAATAATGATTAAGTGTCATGGATCGCGGGAATGACCCGTGGTTCAGCGTCAAGATGCGTCCCCACCTGTTCATGCCAGGATCATGGTATATGGAGTAGGTAGCGACATGCTTACGGAGACGTCATCGTAATGTCGTGTAGACTCCACTGCGACAGGTGTCTTGTGCGTGCGTTGCGCTTTCGCTTACTGGGAAGCGCACTGCACGCGCTCAGCGCCGGGGTGACCATCTTCGTCGTCCTCATCCATCATGCCGTCGGAATTACCAAAGACCCTGCCCTGGGCCTGTGTGTCGACGTCTTCCAAGACTGCGGGCTCCGTCATGGCATCGGCAGGGGGGTCGTTCTTTGTGGAGGGAGGAGGGAGGATCTGTCGGAGAGTCTCAAAGACCTGAGGGTCGGTGGTCCAGTTCTTCTCGGGGAACTTGACGTTGAAGCGGATGTACATGTTTCCGTAGTCGTGGTGTCTTGGAGAAGGCATACCCTGGCCGCGAATCATCTTAACAGCGTCTATGGGGGAGTTAGTTTGACATCTTGTGGTTATAGGACTATTAGAGGGAGTACGAACCTTGAGCGATAGCCTCTCCGGGCATGATGTCAACAGCGAGCCATCGGTCATCGAGGTGCTCGATGTGGATTGTACCACCAGCCAGGGCGGTAACAAGCTCAATATCGCAGACGTAGAGCAAGTCGTCCTCACGGCGGGTGAATCGGGGGTGAGGCTTCTGCTCGATCTCAAAAACAACATCACCAGCCTGAACACCAGGCGCTTGGTCACCCTCGCCACGGAACTCAACCTTGGTACCGCTTCGGACACCCTTGTCGACGTGAACGTGAAGGACCTTGCGGTCGACCGTCGTCTTCTTTCCGTTGCACTGCTTGCAGCGATCCTTCTCCTTGATGATCTCACCCTCACCGTTACAGTCGGGGCAGACAGTCTGGAAACGTTGGATCATGGGACCCATCTGGCGCATCATGGTCTTCATACCCTGGCCATCACAGCCGGAACAACGCTTGACAGCACCCTCCTTACCACCAACACCCTCGCACTTAGGGCAGATGATTGATCGCTGCAGAGCCAACTTGGAGATCTTGCCTCGGTAGATATCCTCGAGAGAGACCTTGTGGGTGTGGTGGATGGTTCGAGCCTTGGGAGGGCCACGGTTCATACCGCCGCCGCCAAACATACCGCCGAGGCCACCACCGCCGAAGAACTGAGCAAACAGGTCCTCGGCAGCCATGCCACCGCCGCCGCCACCGCCGCCCTCGAGGCCGGCCTCACCATACTGATCATAGATTTGTCGCTTCTGAGGATCGGAAAGGATTTCGTACGCATGCGAGATTTCCTTGAACTTTTCCTCTGCATCGGGGTTGTGGGCGTTCTTGTCTGAAGAGGAGTGTTAGAAGTTGCGTTCTTTGTCGATTTGCAGGAGACTAGGTTAAGGACATACCAGGGTGGTACTTGAGGGCACCAGTCTTGTAAGCCTTCTTGAGCTCCTGCTCGGTGGCAGTGGGAGAAACCCCAAGCGTGTCGTAAAATTTGGTTTCTTTCACCATTGTGACGAGTTATGCGAAGTCGGTTTTGGTATTGGGAGAAGAGGATGAAGGAGGTAGAGGAAGAAAGGACTCTATAGGGCTGGGGATTAGTAAACATATACTAGAGAAAGTGGGAGGCGATAGGCAGAAAAGGCGAAAAGAAAAGGCTGTGCGACGGGGCGCTTTTGGTCAGATAAGAACAAGGGAGCAATATGCCAGATTTGTTTCTGTCTGTTTTTCTCTCTGCTCTCTCTCTCGTCTGAACAGTTGGGAGGGGGGAAGAAAAGTATCGGGTAGTAGACGTAGTATGTAGTTGATGTTGAAAACGTACCTTGTCCGCCAAAAAGGATTTTATTCCAACAACTCCAGGCGCGGGGTTGATCTGAGGAGGATAGATGCGTAATTCCGGGGTTCACTTTTTCACCTCTGATTTATCTTTCAAGTTTTCGAAGACAAAGGTAGAGGAGTCGAATATGCGCGTGCAAACAGTTGTGTGTTATCTCTTGTATGTGTAGAGATCAGTTGCTATGCACAAAGATTAGAAGAGCAGAAGGAGGAGGGAAAAAAAATTCGAAGAAGGTTTTTTTTCTTCTGAATCAGCAAAACGTTTGAAAAAAGGTTCCGAGATTAGGCGCTTGTGTGTTTAGGAGGCATAGGTAGAAGAGAAAAGGCAGATACAGGGCAGGTTGGTAGGCCTTTTTGCTTGTGTTAAGAGATTTGAAGGGGGGTTTGGATTAGGAAAGGGAACAAGGGAGGAGGGGGGGTGTGCGCCCCATGGAACTGTGTGGAAGAATGTCGATTCCTGTGGCGGTACCTGATAATGCAAGACATTGGGAAGGTACTTGTTGGGCTTGAATGGTAAAGCTACTACTATAAAGTAATTCAAATTCAGCAGGACTCCCCCGTCAAGACAATCGTAGATTAAATAATCAACCGCGTGTTAACATTTTTCATGCTATTCTTTCTTTCTTTCTTTCTTTTCTTCTCTGAATAGGTTTATCTCTATCACCTTCCAACATTTCCATCATCTTGACCAATTCGATTCCGAGTGAATTGAGTTGTGACTCTTGACATCACATCGCTTTTCAACATTACCCTTCCTTGCCCACCAGCAGTGGGTGGAGTTGATGTACCCTCCCCCTGTCCTTAGCGTCACTCCCCAAGTATTTCACTAACAGCGGCTCTCGAGAAAAAGAAGTCCGGTCTGGCAGAGAGAAAAAACAAAACAAACAAACCAACTGCCCTCCCGATGTTTCTCTTGCCTTTTGTCTCTTTTCTTACTGATCTTTTTTGCCCTTCCTCCCTTGCTCTCTTCTAGCCACAGGGTCCCCCTCCGATCCAGGCATACGACTCCACTGTCACTCCCACCCAATTCCATCATCTATGTGACCCTTTCTTCTTGACTTTTGCTGTGTTTTTCCTTTACAGGGGACATGGCTTGATAATTCATTTTCAGGGTCCGAGGGGTCTTTTTTTTTTTTTTTTCTGTCCTCTCTTTTCTTGTGTACGGGGTCCCCCGGTTTGTTTGATGATGCAATGGGCTCCCCCTGATGGAACAGGATTTTGCTAAGTTGCGTATATTCTCGAACTGTCTATGAATCTTCTAGCAAGAAACAAAACCATTATGGACCTTGGCTTTCTTAAACCTGAATCGGAATAGGGTGAGAGATGACAGCTAAATCCCCCAGCCTTGTTTGAGAAATGATCCATGTCGAACCGAGACAGGTAAATAAATTGACTTTGGCAGGCAAACAATGGATTGTTCTTAAAAATGACAGATAATAACCGATTAGGCCTAACAGCAGGAAAAATACAAAAAGAAGAAGAAAAGAATATAGGAAAACGAGAGACAAGGCGTGTGAACCAAGAAAATGCTATTCATGATAAAAAAGACCCAATTTTCATTCTATGGAATTGATGATGGAAATTGAGATAGGCATGCAAATTGCAAAACACCGATACAGGGTAGGGTAACTTGCACATCGACCGATGATGTCTGTTGTCTCTATATTTATCCCCGCTCTAATTGGTCACTTCCTTGAATGAACATTGAACATCCCCCCGTCAGTAGTGGGGCCGATAAATCGCTCAACCTGTCCGCTTCCCCGCGACCCATTACCGACCTTCCGGAGGCTCTTTAGACTTGCCTTGCTCCCACGCGAACGCTGAACGCGGGCTCCCGGGTCCCGGTCAATAATTCTGACATCAGACAATGTGATTTGATTTCCCCCCCAATTCATGCTTAAATCACAACTGCACTACGATTTTTTCATGCCGTCCTTTTATCCCTCCCACCACCCCCTCCCGGATAAACAAGTCTTATCTTACTTCTGCTAAAAAAAACCAAACATGGAGAAACCTAAGCAAAAGAAATACAGACGAGATCCCGATGCTCGGAGGGAACAAAACAGAAACGCTAGTCGTGTATATCGTGCGTTGCTTGTATTCCCTTCCTTTCGTTTCTAGTCTACGCTCTGCCCTCAAACCACACCCCCTTAGATTAAAAAGAAAAATCACCTTGTTCTACCACGACCGAAAGGAAAAAAATTAAGTGAAATCATGAACTGACATCACCACGTCATAACAGGCGAAAAACGAAAACAAAAACTAGCCTTGCTAAACCAGCTTCTGGATCCTAGTGGTATTATCGGAGCTGGTAATGGATCTGGAAGTGAGAGTGTATCTCAGGATGCACCTCAACCACGAGGTGATGTATCCGAAGTTCCCTCTGATGGGACTCCAGAATTGCCCATGTTCAACACTAGTAGTACCTATGATCCCAATACCTGGATCAACACAACCCCATCTATCACATCACATATCCCCATCACAGCACAATACTCAACCCAGCTAATACCCTCATTCAACACGCCCCACGATCCCTACCCCCAACCGTCCCAGTTACCCGTAGCAGATACATCTATAACCTCATTACCCCAAAACAACACCACGTACCAATCCGTCATCAGTGGAGTAGACTCCCTCTCCCTCTCCGAAAAGCGTTCACTCATCCATCACCTCCAACAACAAACAAGAGACCAGCCCACCCTGCCGCCCAGAAGACCAACCCGTCTACAGCTCGAAGCATTATTCTTTGCCCAGCTCCATAATCAGCCTGGTCCGCGACCACCTCCATCTCAGTATGCCACTGGCACTGGCATATACGGGGCGATGTTCGCCAACTGCTATGCCCTTGGCATGGGGGGAGTGGATGAGATCTTGATGGAAGATGGGTGTAGCATCTTTTCAATATCGCAGGACCAGGGATACGACAGGGCGGTGTTGCCGGCAGTCAAAGCAAAGTTTACCAGTCTGGCGGTACATCTACAACCTTGCGAGGAGCAGCTCACCATCGGGCATCATCCATATATCGTATGTCTCCATTATAAACCCACCATGTCTGACGTCTACAATTAACCGTATAACAGGATGTGATCCCATTTGCTACATTTCGAAAGAACCTCATCAAGGGCCTTGCCCATGACCCGCCTCTGTTCGACGAAGATGCTTTCTGTCATGATGTGCTTGTAGGTGGGTTCGTTTGCTGGGGTTCAAATCAAAACCCACTAGGCATGGACGCTGGTGTTCCATGGGATGCTCGAAGCTGGGAGCCCGCTGTATGGTTTCTACAGAAATATGGCCACCTGACAGACGGCTGGGATGGAGAGATGTGGAGGAGTGCAAGATGGTGGCATTCCATACGAGGAGAAAAGATGCAAATGGGACAGACCATGGGTTACGTCGATGGGGCCTATGCGTGTAGTAGATAAATAGGGGTGAAGGGGAAAGATGGGGGGGGGGGGTGCGAACTTCACTTTGCTTTCATGCCCGATCAGAAAGAGACAAGAGAAGAAAAAAAGTAACGAATCATGTTACATAAAATTAATACAAAATACTATTGTATGCCAGGGCAGAAGAAGAAATAGTCAGGCCTGGAAAAAGAAGGTACCAGAAACAGACCAAAAAAGAAACAAGGGTATGGTATGGTATGGTATGGTATGGTATGGTATGGTATGGTATCACTAAGAATGCCTAGCCGAAAAAAAAAAGGGAGGACAGAGAAAAATAATACATTGTAATAGACAGAAAACAAGCCGAGACTCCGAGGCCCATCGTGACAAACCTCAGACACGTGTAGACTCGAATGGAAGAGAATAGGAGGGAACAAGAAAAGTCATCAAGAACGGCATGCATGATTTGCCAGTCTTTGGTCATTATCTCCTCATCAGACGTGCGCATCAAGGACGAATAGGATCCTATCCAACGAGCCTCTTAGAATGCATCCTCAAAAGGGCAGTCGACGCTGTCGTGGCCGTCACGCTCGCATAGTGCGCACCACTTTTCAGGATCCATGATGCCGCTCTCCTTTCCAGCCACAGGGCCGGATTCCATAGGATTGGGCATGATCTTGACCGCAGGGGGTGGCGATCCAGGGTTCTTGAGCTTGAAGGGCAGGAGAGGCGCAGGCGCATCCTCGCCCGTGGGAGCGTGAGGCTTCAGCTCATGTCGAAGAGGCGTGGGCCTCACCTTTGCCTCCCCGTTGGCCTTGGCTCCATCAGGACCAAACATGTTGGTGCACGTGAGGATATCGTGGCCGTTGGTCTCGCAAATCTCACACCAGAGAGTGCTAGACTCGGTGGCATTGGAAAAGTCATCGCTCTCGGGCATAGTGTCAAGGGTGTTGCCCCGTTTATGCGTGGCCTTGATCTCAGGTGATCGACTCTCCAGAGCTTGCGCCAGGACAACCGTATCCCGAGAATCTCGCTGGGAGGATCTGTGGACGCCCCGTCGGAGTGCCTCCAGCTCCTTCTCGAGCTCCTCCTCGCGGCTGCTCTTCTTGTCGAGGAGAGATTGGAGCTCGTTGACTTGCCGCTCGAGGTTCTCTTGAACACCCTTATCGGCAGCCTCACCCATGTACGAGCCGGGTCGTTGCGTTGGGGTTCGTTCTTCATTGTTAGGAATCGAGTCTCGACTGAGCGAATGGATGATAGCCTTAAGCCCTCTAATCTCATCGTCCTTCTGCTCGAGCTCCTTTTGGGAAACCGTGTGGTCTCCGTTCGTGTTAGCATTTTCCGGAGACGCGGCCTTTTCACGTTCACGCCGTAGTTCTGTCCTCGTTCGCTCAACCTCTCCACGAAGGAATTCGACTTCGCCCCGGGCTTCGGCCTCGCCACGTCGAGCATCCTCCAAGCCCTCCTCCAGCTCCTGGACAAGCTCCTCAAGCTGCTTAAGTTGATTTGCTACCGACTCCACGTCGAGGTTTCGGGACTCAAGCTCACGGACTTCTGCCATGAGCTCCTCAATCCGCTTCTCGTACACACGCTCCGTCTCGGTACTAGCTAGCTCAAGTGTATCAATCGTACTCCTGAAATCAGCCCGGTGAGCATCAAACTCAGCCGTGAGCATGGCAATCTTTTCGTTCTTCTCACGTAGCTGCTGCCGAAGTTGCGCAGTGCCTTGTCCATCAAAGCTATCCCGTGTTGGAGGCGGTACATCTGCATGCTCCATAAGCCCTTGCAGTTCGACTAAGCTGCTCTCCATATCGGCCAATGTAGATGATTGGTCTTTAAGTTGCTGTTCCCGCTCCTCAAGTTGCGCCTTAAGACGTTCAACTTCCTCGTCGTTCGCTGCGTTTGCGCGGGATGCCGGTCGTATCTTCATGTTAAAAGACGAAATTGAGCCGTTGCTGCCATTGGTTGCCGTCCGCTGAACTCCAGTAGGCGTGGCCTCGTCGTCAAGCCCAGAGGCAGAGCCCATGGCCGAGATACTTCGAGGACCGATGCTAGGCTTACGATCTATCCTGGATCTCTTGCTTGGATCGCCGGATGTCCCACGTACGCTCTGGGCAAAACGATTGGTCGGGCTGCCGTATCTCGTTGGTGTCTTGGCCGGAGTGGTCATGGATGGCCTGGGGGCAGGTGTCATCTGCAAGCGGCGAACGGGTGAGTCAGGCCGGGGGAGAGAGGTCCTAGGAGCCCGCTTCATCTGTGGACTGGGAGCCCGGGCGCCAGGGCCGACGGATGCGCTGAACTTTGGTAGATTGGGTGTAGAAGGCGAGTAGTTGAGTGAGTTCTGGTTGCCGGCCCGAAGACCACCGTATGTGCTTGCGCTCGGGGTCATGGGAAATGCTGGGATCGATACGCGACGAACGAGTGCCTTGGCAACCGGGAGAAAGATGCCCGTACCGGGAGTGCTGGTGGTGAAGTAGGATACACTACAGCGGCTTGTCAGTCACAGGGATCGTTCACCAAACATCGGGATTCACCATACCCGTCCACATCGCCGCTATTCTTGCCCTTATGAGAATGCTCGGGATGCAGCTCGACACCAGCAAAGATGCCTTTCTTGCCTTGTACAGGCCCTACGAAGCGAACGGTGCCCTGCATGCCTCCGGGCACATCAACCAGGTCGCCGGGGACGACATCGGTGGCCAAAGAACGGCCGGGAGTAGATGGGACCATGTCGGAGTCGTCACTCAGGACAGAATGAATGGTGAAATTCTCAGTGACATCTGGGATGCTGGCGAGAGAGCCCTGAGTGAGTTGGGCAAGGGACGATTTGCGCGGGAGTGGCGGAGGCGCAAGTCTGGAATGAGAATTGTACTGAGCCTTGAGATTAGGGGTTGACACGGCGTTGTTTGGACGTCGGAGAGTGCGAGACGAGTTCCTGGACCTGAGTTTGCGGGCGGTAGGAGTTGTAGAAGAGATTGTTGCTGTTGAAATCGAATTTGAAGCAGTAGGGTCTACATGTGTAGGCGTAGGGGTAGGGGTGGCAGAAGGCATCGTACAACTAGGGCCCAAAGCTTGGGGCTTTATTTGTATGGACAGGGGGCAGGTGTAATTTAGTGGTGGATTGTAATGATTCGCGCAGAGGCCGTGTTGGGCTGTTTCATTTGTTTACACCCCACGTCACCAGACCCGCATTGAGTAAAAAGGGGGGCTTTTTGGTATCGAGGAGCGACGGAAAGAAGATGGTCTCGACTGCTGCAGCGCTACTGCCTGGTAGCAAACCTGATGAGATAATTGGGCAGAAACTGATCCGTTGAAGAAATTAGCTCCCGTTCCCGTTGACTAGCCGTTCCTTCTACAACTGCCCTACGAACTGAGCATCCAGGTACCAGTACACGGACAGCTTCAGTGTCGAGGGACTGCGTGTCAAGATGATAGACTCCTACGTACCGGAAGTGTTGAGGTTTGACCTGGGACGCAGACACCGAAATAATATCCCTTGGTATGATCAACTGACGAATTGATCATGGAAGAGTGGGTTCGTAATTTCGGTATGGCTGAATCTGATCCCTTGCCTTGGCTTTTACCTGAAAAGTTGGCCCCAATTTATGACAGGAAAAAGAAATAAAAGGCTGTGTGCAAACAAGGAAATATCTTGTGAGTGAAAGAAATGTCTTGTTGACCGAACAAAACGTGATGAAGTATGGAGAAAAGAGGAATAAGAGAGACAATGAATGGGAGGGTATGAATGAAGAGGCAAATGAGTCGCAATCAAGGGAGTGCTGTAAGATTGGGAAACGGTGTGATGTAGTATTGTCGATGGAATATGGTGTTTGAGAGGCAATCAATAGCCTTTGGCGAGTTTGTCAGTTGGACGTGGTCAAAGGGTCAAAGGGCTTGACAAAGGGTAGCATGAAGCGTATATCGTGGCGTTGATTTCCTTTGGTCGTCGTCTCGTTTGCAGTACGGGTCGTATCGTGATATCATTAAAACATGTCGTCTTGTCCAAAGCCGGGCCGTCAGGGTAGAGGCAATAACAGCTACTGTACTATTGCTTTCCTTGTTAGTATCAGCGCAAAGAGATGGAGAAGAAAGCGAGCAAGAGAAATAAAAGATCAGGGCCGTTGAGTAAACAAAGGGGCAGCAGCAGCCTTTTTCTTTGCTTTCTCTGCCCACAGCCACAACCGTATGTAATGCAAACAAGTACCTTCAATGAGCACCATTGACAATCCCCTGGTCTCTTCTCTTACTTACCCCTTCCTGTTTTTGTTGTGTTGTCACCGCTTCTATTGATGCGCAGCTCCTTGGCTCCACGCTGCTGCAAGCCTTCTGGTATGGGGTTGAAGACGCAGGGGCGGCGATGGGAGGTGATTGACTGGGGTCAAGGTCAATGTGGGATAAGGGAGCGAGGTTGATGATGAGGTGTTGTTGTTGGTAGTAGAGATGAGAGAGGTTTGGTGTTGAAAAAATTTGTTAGCCAACAAGGAAATCGCAAAGAAAATGAAAGTACTAGAAACATATTAACTATTTCATCCATTGTCATTGTTAAACTTCATATACAAAATCCATATCGATAACCCATCCACGATACTGCTAAAACCGCCGACAACTGACCATCATATCATCCCCCCGCTCTTTCCCTCCTAATGCACTGTAACCACGTTGTCATGATACTGGGAGGATCAGCCCTCCAGGCCTATCCCCCGCTATCCCCTCACAAGTCATAGGCCTCACGCTAACCATCCGTCACCCTCATATTTCCACTTTGTTGCATCTTGTTTACACAACAAAACATCTCGTCAGCGCCTGTCGCCATGGGCATCATTCCGTAATGCGCCGTCGCCTGCATCATCTGCATCACTTGCATACTGCTGCATCAATGGTCGAGAAGATAATGTCATCAATTTAGAAACCTCCCTTTCCGCTGCTTGTATTGGCTCAGACTATTATCGGCCTGTCTCCAAAACCCTTGCTGTTGTCTAGCTATTGGCCAGTACTGGCTATCTGATTGAAACCATGATCATCATTTTCATTATCAAAACTCCAAAGAACAACCAATCCCAAGCGCACCCATCTGTGTTCATGTCGATAACCATATCTCAGCGCCTTGCGAACTGACCCCGTCGAAGGACAGAGCCAGCAACTTCAACAACTTCGCCATTACTGTCGCTGAATTCTACCGAAACGTTGTGTGCGCCCAGACATTTGTTCTTGTGGTAAACACCAAACTCTAGGCACGACCCCATACTGATCATTCTGAGCTCGTATTCGAACTTTCGAAATATCTGGCCCTCGTTGTTTCTCCAACTTGGCAATTTATTCCAGTCGGGGATTTTCGAGAGCTTGAGGGTGCATAGTGTCTCTACTGTCCCATCCTTTCGATATGGGGCAGCACAAGCATCTGATTTTACGAGCTCGATTTCGACGCTTGAGTTGGGGTGAGGCAGATCTTGCCAGTAGTGCTGGATGATGGGATTTGCGTCAGAGACCTGCTCACCCTACGTCTGCTTGTTAGTCACAAGGTTGGCATCTTGTCATGTGAGGACAACCTACAATCTCCAAAAACCAACGAGCTTGGTCCGCAGCTAGGTACTCTTGATGCACCTCATCAAATACCTTGTCGACCTCGTCATGCTCGTTAGCGTCGAATGGCAGAATTTGGCAAAGGGTGCCATAATTTGCACGGGAAATTCGCGAGTCAACAGCGACTGCGATAGAATCCGTAAAGTTGTTCTCAGCCATGCCATGTGTTACTGCTCCACGACATACTGCAGTCCAGCTGGTCGACAAGTTAGCAGAGTATTTCCATCTTCCGCGTTGGCATCATTGGCAAGCTTACGGTCCATCGCCGCT
Organism: Fusarium penzigii; assembly: GCA_013623535.1. Classification (NCBI taxonomy): domain Eukaryota; kingdom Fungi; phylum Ascomycota; class Sordariomycetes; order Hypocreales; family Nectriaceae; genus Fusarium; species Fusarium penzigii. The sequence continues at coordinate 21,735 of JABFFC010000841.1, forward strand.
CTCCTGTAGGATTTCGATCCTTTCATCAATGGAGTCTCGAAGACAATCGTACAGGTAACGAGATTTACCAAACCCGCCCACTAAGACGATGAACTGGAGTAGACGGTCAACTATGTAGTTCGACAAGCTGAAGAATACACTAGCTTGAGCGAGGGATTCATGTTATCATACCTTTGGTGACTTGCGATGAGTGGACCTTACTCCTTGAATCTGGTCATGGACCAGCTTCTCAACTCTCGCCACGACGGGCCCATACACCTTCTCACATATGTCGGCTCTAGAACCAGCCCGGTGTTAGCCAAGACACTGCTAAGTGTGGACAAGACACGAATCAGCACGTACGCATTGACAGTAATTCGCGTCATCCTCTGACCCCCAGGGGTGATGGGGAATGGAAGCTGGATATGGAAGACGGTGCTTGACTGGCAGAGGGAAGGCTTGATGGAAGATTCCCAGTATGTCATGACATCTTTCACAATATGGCCCTCCCTCGACGACTTTTGTCGAGGCTCCTGGAAGACGATAGGATTGACAATCTTATCGCGAAAATTCTTGTCGAGAAAGATGGCACCGCACACGTCGCCTAATAAAGTTAACCAGTCGAACATACCTCGGGGAGCCCGGCCTGAGGAGGATTACTCACCATGGCCTTTCACACTTTCGCGTACGGTCAGTGGATCGAGTCCTGTAATGACATAGGTGATGATGTCCTAAGTCATTTGTTAGCATCGTAATGCAGACGATGGATAGGTATGATTAGCTTACCACTGTGCCTCCTCCAGCATCGCAGACAATGACATGGCTCCCGATACTAGCATCTCCTGTATCGCAACTGTCCTTGAGCACAACTAGTGCAGCGGCCTCTGGCTCGGAGATGAAACTGAGTCCCGTCTCACCGGCAGATCTCTTGTCTAGGATGCCTGCTCTGCTGGCAGCATCCTGCATCTTCAAACGGGCGTACTGGGGCCAGATGGCAGGAATGGTGATAACGACATGAAATCGGTGAGCTTCAAAAACACGCCGGCCAATACCTCGCTCTATGTTCTCGAGGCTGTGCTCCCATAGCTCACGGAGATAGTCGGCAATCACTTCGGTTGACGTTTTGCTGACGTGCTCTGGGAGTGTTCCCTTCATGGATTTACGAAAGGTTTCGACATGCCTTGGGAGGTCTTTTTCATCAACAATGCCAAGTTTGAACCATCGCAGGGCTTTCTTCTCCTCTGAAGAAACATCATACCCCCACTTGCTACTCCCAACTGTTCTGTCAGCAGGATAGAGAATGACAGATGGGGCCTTTTCTTTGTCGGTGTTCGAAATACCGCTTGATGTCTTCCAGTCTGTGACTAGCTTGATGATTTCCGGGCGGCGGGATCTTGCCCATGCCACTCCAGAGAAACTAGAAAGTACTGATCAGCCGAGAAGAGATCGATATAGAGGCTGTAAGCTTACGTTGTTCCGAAATCAATCCCGATGACGATAGTCGGGACATTGAGCGGTGATGACATTTTCAGGCGAGTTGAGTATCTGTGATTTCGAAGGAAATCGAGGGAATGATGGTGAAGAGAGGAAGTAAACAAGAAGGTATGAGACAGGAGAGGGAAAAGGGTCAGTGACAGAGTTAATATCAGACGAAACTAGGCAGCCCTAGTTCGCAACACCTCATGCACAGCAGAAGGGGTTGTACCTCAGAGGAAGTGCTTAATGGCGTTTGCAGACTACTTTCAGTAGGGGTCAGGGTGAATGCAAAAGCAACAAACCGTCACTCAGAAGAACGCCGCAAGGTGATGGTGAGCGGATATACTTGTGTGGTGAGAGAGGCTTGGAAATACAGTCACTTAATTATTTGACCCTTTTGATAGATGTCGTTTCACCGATTCTATAAGACAACGAGCGGACGGTTATTCGCATGGACAGTTAGGGACATGACATAAGCGAGAATGAGATCTGATAGAAACGTTCCTTTATATGATTAGCTATGATCTGTAGAATCCATTGGACTATATTTTATATGCTATGTAGTTGCTGGTGATGAAGCACCGTTGAGTGACCGAGATGTAGTCATCGAAGGATCAGGCGGAGAATGGCTTCGGATCAAACGAAGTTGCAAGTGAAGAGGAGGAAAGAGGAGCATTTCGTTTGAGTGTAAGTTTCATATCTTGATAGAGCTTAGTACAAGCTAGAACATGCACAGAACAGGAATATAGTTGCTGTTGTTTGTTATAGTCGTTTATAAACACTTCACCATAATACTTGGGTATCCTGGAGACGATACACAGGATTGCACCACTTTTTCAACGAGTAAAGCTTCCAGGTAATAGTATAGCTCAGCCCAAGACCCAGCGGCAAGTAAAACCTCAAAGAATTGACAGACCCTTGTCGCAATAGAAAGAAAACCAAGTGGTAGCAATAAAAAAGTAAAAATGGTTTGAGTAGGAAAATGCAAAAAAAAAAAAAAAANNTAGCAGCTGCTGGTCTCGATCCAGCGACCTCCGGGTTATGAGCCCGGCTGGGAGGAATTAGTATTGGTGTTTGGTGTGATTGCGAGTTTGAGTGTAAACATACCGCGCTTCCGCTGCGCCAAGCTGCTTTCTTGACGTTGGAAGCAGTCCCAATATTATCGATTATATCGACGACTTCGCAATCAGTATTCTCCTTGCAAAAAGAAAATTGTATGATACAATTTCTGGGGAATATGGACTCTATCTTCTGTCCCTTCTCTTCACACCACCTCGTTTTCTCCCCTTTCTCATTGTACTTGCTTTTTGTATCGTCATGCTGTAGGAGATCTCTTCCACCTACTCCCACGTCGGTTCCTTCTGTCGGTGCGATGGTACATCACTAGAGGTAGTATACAAGTACCTTGATACATTGACATCACCAAACTCCAGTCATAATCTCGTTTCACCCCGATCTTCATCAACGTCTTTCCTCTATGGCATCCACTCAACGTTACGATTGCAACCCTGAGCCAAATCTCGCTTCATCAGATAAAATTCATCTATATTTCCAAGTCCAGCCTTTCAATTTTTTGACATGATGTGTTCCCAAGATCAAGTCCTTACACATCTTACTCTCTACCAAGACTGTTCTGTTGTGCAACTTGCCCTGCCATGCTGATAAATCACCCCCTTTACCTCTTCTTGTTCTTTCGCTTGCTGGCCTTGCCTCCCTGGGACGCACCGGAGGCCTTGGCTTTGCTCAGAGAATCCGTGCTCTTGTCCAGAATCTCGAAATCCTCACCGGCTGAGTCGGTGCTGGGAGTGGGCTGAGGTGCGTCAGAGTCCTCTTCTTCCAAAAGAACCTCGACCTCCTCCAGCTCGGGCTTCTTAGGCAGGAAACGACCAGCGGTGATGTTGAAAAGCCAAGCGGGAATGCGAACGACGGCGGTATCCTTGAAAGTAGGCTGGGCAAGCTCGTTGGGCTATATCGGGTCAGTTTCTGCGCAAGCATCGAGTCATTTGTTTTACTTACATCAAGGAGAAACTCCTGAACCTCACCCTCCTCATCTTCCTCCTCGAGGTAAACATTACCAAGGGAGTCAACAACAAGGATCTTGCCATTCTCAGCAACAACTCTCTTGCGAACGCCAGTAGGTCCAGCAGGAGTCTCGGTGACAGCCTGGGCCTTGCGAGTCTTCTTCTTGATGGGACGACCACCCTCCTTCTTGGCGGCCTTCTCCTGCATTCTTCGCTCTCGGCGGTTTGTGGGCATGGGAGGAGCATCCTCGTCTTCCTCAGAAGGAGCAGCAGGAGTGGCTGGGGCGGCGGCAGCCTCGACATTGGGGACTCCAAGACCTCCCCAGGCGGTATCCCTGGCGAACTTGATGTAGCGCTCGACGAATTCCTTCTGTCGCTTCCAGCTCATGTATAGGGTCAGATAGTGGCATCCTCCACCAACAAGAATGAACAAGCCAAAGATGACCGTGCCAAGACCAGGTCGGTAACGGTTGTAGTAGTAATCGGTACCCTTCCAGAGGGGGAAGCCATTGGACAGGAAATGGTCATAGCGATCGCGTTCAGGGCCACGGAGGATGTTTGCAATCAGAGAGAGACGGGCCTGGGCTTCACCAGCCTTCTTGACGGCGCTCTTGATCTCAGCCTGGGTAGGCACCTTGACATTGGCACCAGAAGCCTTGGCCTTATTGGCCTTGGAGCGCATCTGTTGCTTGACCTTGTCGGGATGGAGAGAACGAGTCATTTGTCGGTAGGCCTTTGTGATGTCGTCGATGGAGGCGGAAGGGGAGATGCCTAGGATGTCGTAAAAGGTGGCCGACGAATCGGGGGAGTGCTTTGCGATCTCATCTCGAATGCGAAAGATTTCACGATCTAAAATAAAGCATCGAGAGTAAGTCAAGAGTTCCAGTGTAGGTGTTGAGATGCTGGGCGCATTGCATTGTCTGCGACTGACCTTCTTTACTCCAAGCAGCAGCCAAGGGGCTCAGTAGGGTCAAAAGCCCAACGGAGAAGACAGAGAACTTCATGCTTGCATGCTATGTTGTCAAGTCCCTTAGAAAGATTGACAAAAGAATGAGCAGAAGGGGGGTGGGATCGTTGGACGTCCCTTAGGAAAGAGGAGGCAAAATGTCCTGGTAGGTCCCGTCTTTTTATTTATTTTATTTTTTATTTGCAGGGTCAAATCTCAGGTACTGAGGCCAGCTGTCCACACAAAAAATTGGGGGGAGGGGCGCTGATGCTTGCTTAGAATTTGGTGGAGGGAGTCGAAGATTAACCAAGAGTCCAAGACCGGGGGAAGCTTATACCCAATGCGAGGATGGTCTTGACAAGAAAGTAAAACGACAGATCAGGAAAATGATTTACTTTAAGATCTTGTTAAATGTGCACGTTAACGTGACCACCAATGATTACCGACAAGTGAATATCGTGGCCTTTAACTTATTCCGGTGACCCTTTTTTCCCTCTCTCTCTCTCTCTCTTCCATCCTTTGTCCTGCAGAGCCCCTTGCTTCAAATTCACAAATTCAGGAGCCTGGACCTTTTCTCTTACAACGGAGACAGTGGAACCGGGGGCCAAAATAGGGAATCTCTTGTACCTGAGCCAATCGCTGAGCTAAGTCGATCATCCGGGTACTGAGCCAATCACTGTTGGGCTCCAAGATGGGTTTGTGAAGCTGCATTGTAAAAGAAACGACAGCCGAGGAACTCATATTCTTCCATGCCACTTCACGTCTCAGCAGGCGACATTATATGCACTTATAGATGGTTTTTCATCCAGGAGTTTTATTACAAACAGGCCTCATGTTAAGTCAACCATCTGATGAATCGACAAAAGCGCAACCCTATCCGCCAACAACAGATACTGCCACAGTCAGGTATCCTATGTATCTGAGAATAATCAAAATCACCGCCTCTTCATCAGATCAAGAGATTTCATACTAGAATTTAGGTAATATTAGTACAACTTAGGGCTAACTCTACCTACATACCTAGGTGCTTAGGGGGCAGTAAGAGTCCCTGGGGAGGGAAATATATCATTGACTTTGTTCAGAGGTGCCTTCAGGTTTATCAAAGTGTAAGGTATCTATTGTTGATCAATAGTGGTATGTTGGATAGCGC
>JABFFC010000848.1:0-10090 GCA_013623535.1 Fusarium penzigii
GAAAAGGGGTAGGTGGCAGAAAGAAGGGCATGCCGCTCATACCAGGTAAAAGACACAGATAGGCAATGAAGAACAAAGTCTGCTTCCAGGCAGGCCACAGAATTGTTGATTAATTCCGCCGCTGTAAATGCGGACCGACGTCCTCTAGCAATGATCTCGGGTTGGAGTTGAAAGTAGTGTTGAAAGAGGCTGTTGTGGCCGTTTTGGTGTGTATGGAGCCAAGAGCCCCTATGATTACCTAATGCCACCTGGGTGGCATATTAGACCACCTGTCACAAAGAGGACGTACTTACTGGTCTGGGACGGGAGGTACGACGGGTCCGAGGGTCCCTCTCAGTCAGTACCTTACTACACACGTACTACGTAGTACATGATTCTTGGCTATTACAACACATGTCTCTGCTTAAGGCCAGGAAAAACACGATGATAGAAGGGACAGAGGTTTCTGGCACATAGTAATATGCTACAACACATCACTAGCATACGTGCACAAACTAATGGTACGCACCAGCAGATGCCACTGAAGCTCGTGCTTTCGAAAACGTCCAAATCTAGAAGGAACATAATTTGCATAGTTGCACAACGAAATCGACCTAAACGTAAGTTATGTAGCCACACTGGTTTGCTTCTCATCATTCTGGACAAGTCAACCGTTGCACTGGATTGGCGACTGGAGAAAATCTACCAATATGTAGTGATGTACTAGTTAGTGTCTCCTTCACTTCGCACACCAGGCTAACCCAGAGGCGTGTCTACACTCCACAAAGACATGCACAGCTCGCCTCCATGACAGTCCAAGCACAACATGTTGGTCGTTCGTCACAACCATACACAGAACGTTCAAAACCAGTAGGGCAAGATGAGCCATTCAACATTCCAGCTATGTAGGTAGGAAGTTGGGTAGTTATTCGCACGAGCAGAAGCGATACATTGATCCAGGGACCATCTCGAGGTCAATATCATCTGCGTCAACCATTCCATTGCTTTCATTTATTCCTCAGGCCAGTTCGTCGTTCATGCCTTCGTCGGTTCTACCACGACTGCGCTGTGACTGAGCGAATGGCGGGCTCCTGTTGCAGGCTTTTGTTCCCTCCAGTTTCAGCATTTCAAGCAGTCTCACGCTTGCCCTCCTTCAACTCCTTCTGCAAAACATGTCAGTCCTGTCTCTGAGGCAAACAATCACATCGATTCATCGATCGCTGAGGGGTTGGCGTACCAGAGCCTTCATGTTGCCGTGAAGAGCATGACGATGGTTTCGGCGGAACTTAGGGTCGGTTCCCTTCAACGAGGGGTATCGGGAAGTCTTGGGCTTCTTGATACTATAGGAATCATCAGATGCAAGGTCCGCCAGCCTCGAGGGAGATAATTACTTACCCGTTCCTGTGCGCCTTGCGCGACTGGTTGTGCTGCGAGGAGTTCTTTGACTCTACAAATCGTTAAATGTCAGTGATTTCCTGCGCCTAATCTGGATATAATTGTTGGGTTCTGCACATACTCGCCATGGCTGCTGCTGTTCTATGTGTCGACGAAGAGTACTAAGTCCCAGGATTGCAAGATGAGAGAGAATTGTGTGGGATTTCTAAACTGCAAACCCTAGGCGAATGATAAGTGGGGGGAGCTTGCTGACATAAGGATGCCTCATACCAGTCCCATTTGGATCATGCACAGCCCAAGCCCCACTTGTGGAATTTGTTTTTATCTAATCTCACTTCATCTATTCACCACCTTACCTAGGTAGCCGTTAATGTAATGGTCAGTCGCGAAAAAGCGCCTTGTATGACTTTGTATATAAAGTTAAGCAGAACATTGAGTCGGATCCAGCCAGAAGTAACTTAGGTTAAGCTTGATAATACCTTCAATAGACCCCATGAAGTGAATTTCGCTCTTCCATGCGTGGGTGAGTGAAGATGAGTATAAAGATACCTACTGTGTACCTAAGTTGATAATGCAAGGCCTAGGTACCTTAGTACGTAAACGCATGGCGTTCTGGTTTCGATTACAGGCTTAGCAGCTCATGTGTAAGTAGAAGAGCACAAGCGTCACCTGTCAGTTTGACTGATGCTCCCACTGAAAGGCAAGACATGTTATGAAGCTCTTCGACAAGGGAGCAAAAAAGAAAAGAATTTTTGGTGGAAGGGGGGATAGAGAAAAGAAATCATTCAATTGTATCTACTCCAAATAATTTATCCATAACACCAAACAAGAACCGAAAACATGACGTTCAATTCGATGTTGTCACAGGCTTTACTGCAACACTATGCGCGCTCTCACCCATAACGGCTGCAGTTACTTGAGCAGCCTTTCCAAGTTGTCGTGCCCGGAGTGTCTTGAGATAGCGGACAAAAAGAACAAAGAGAAGTTCCACTCTGAAAGAACAATGTTAAAAGGAATTGCATGCTGCGCATTGCTAGGGTGTACTGACCTTTCTTTGGTTGTCATGAGGATGCCCTGGACAAGGAGGCCTTTGAGAATCTGGGGTCCAATCCCTTTGAAAAGTCCCGACACGCCTTCATGTTCAATGATGAACTTCATTACCTCAATAAAGCTCTTGAAAGGCTTGCCATTTCTAGCTGGTGGCGGTTTGGATTGTAACCCAACTTTTGCAACAATTAGTGGCTGGGTAGCAATGGTTGCCAGCGCTTTGGACATGGCTCCGAGGACTTGTTTTACATTAGCAACTGGACTGATCATGTTTCATTTGGAGGCCTGGCCAAACTTACAAAATGCTTCACTTGGTCTCAGTGTGGTCTTGCCGGGAAAGAAGACTTCTCGTAGCCGCTCATAAGCGCCATATGTGATGGCAGGATTGACAACAAGTACAAGACTGGCCTTCAAACCTCGCCATAGCCCGGAAAGGCCATCAGGACCGTCCACTACTTCGCGCGCGGTCGCAAGGAGACCTTTCCGGTCACCCTTGGCGGCTGTCTGTTGACGAGTTGTCACAACAGCGACAGGAATAGTAAAGATTTGGGCGATGGCACCGGCGACAGCACCAAGGGCGAGCTCCGCAACGGTGGAGGGGTGAACATCTGTGTTTGCTGACTTGAGATAGAGTGTTCTGACGACAGTATACCAGTAGAAATAGGCAAAGTTGGTGGATGCGACACCAAGTAGTGAACCATTGATGCCGGCGTAGAGACCCTGAATTCCATCGTCTGCAACTATCCGCGTGATGGCATCCCAAGTCGACGTATAGTGAGGTTCATTATTGGGGTCGGTGGCTGCGGCCTCAGCGTAGGTATTGGAGCGGACCTGAACTTGCAGGCGCGTCTTGACACTATGGCCATGGGGTTAGTTAATACTTCTGACCATGAAGCGTAGGCTTGGCTTGTGCTTGTGCTTGTGCTTGAGCTTGGGGGGAAATACATATCAAGAGGATATACAAGCGCGTTGGCGAGAACAGCGCCTGTTGCACCGGCTACAGCGCGACCCCAAGGTGAAATGGCAGGCTTTGATTGCGCAGCCATGATGTGTAGAGGAGCGAAGGAGGTTCGAGAGTATGGATGGATAAAGGCGCCAGACTAGCAGACTTGGATGAGCGTAGGGACTGAAAGAAATAAGAGTTTCGAAGGCACAGAAAAAGAGAAAAACTGAAGAGAACTTTCCGTTGGATAACCTGGGCCAGTCAAAATGCCATGGGAGATGCAAGCTCGGTGTCGTTATCATTACCGCCAGAACTATGTACCTTAATAATTGCTGGGCAGTTTATACTATACGTTGGTATACCGGTACCGGTAGGCCCTACAGCTGGATGCTCGTTGTGCAGCACTGGAATAATTGTACCTCGGTCCTCCACTCGTCTCGGCAAACCGAGCTGGCCCCGCCCGTGACAGGGTCTTCCTGCGACCTCGGTTGGTGGTGGTTATTGCAAACCGTTCATGCGAGGAATGGTTGATGACGCAGAGCGTTCCAAGGGTATTGAATCATCTCGGGAAAGTACTAGTAGCGATGATAGTTTCCTGCAATTGTAAGGAAGGCCTTATCTGATGTTTCTTTCCAGTCTTTTATTCTTATACTATGTCCCCTCTTTAAAGACGAGGAGAGACAGAGAAGAAGAGAAGAAGTGGGAAAGGGGAAAGGGGAAACGGAGGGGGAGGAAGAGATAAATGATTCTCTCTTGTTAGATAATAGTCAATCACCTATCCTCGACGAACTGCAACTCATCATGATGTACTATGTAGTTGTCCCAGGATTTCTATCATCTTGATCCCGCACGATACTCTCCGTCTCCATCTCGTTGGTAAACCAAACACCGTGACGTGCGTGACAAATGGCCCACATTATTTACTACCTGACTGATAGTAGGTACCTAAATTCTATGATGTGACGTCGGATGCCCCCGTCTCAAGATTTATCATCTATGCCTAGTGCTTGCTTGTTTGACCCAACTTACGACCCAATTTAAGTAAACTACTAACGTACCTACCTACTTACCTAAGTACCTAGGCCTACTCCCTGACTTACCTAACTTACTACCACTTTATGCAAACCCATCTCGAGATCGCTAAATCGTTCATTGTTGTCTGCATCCGGGTTTTGGCTCATGTACGTCATGATTCAATAAGATTATCATGGAGAGGAGAGCTCAGGTAAGCAAAGCAATAAAAGCACAAGCACCAGTACCAGCACCAGCACCCGCAACACCACACCAATCTATTTACTACCCACAGACTACAGCCTACCTAGCATAACGACTTCGCTCACTGCTGCCGCAAATACACACTTTACAATGATTGGTCTTGCTAATCACCCTAGTAGGCCGCTGAGTCTCTGATTGCAACATTGAGCGGCCAAGCTGCCCTCGATCAAGCCATTCGGTCTGCTGACCTATATATGCGTGCTGCTGGTGAGGCTCAAACTAAACGCGATGCAACCCGTCTACGGTTGAAATGCCAGCAACTCATCGTTCAAGCTGAGAGCCTCAAGGGCAGTCTCGGCAAACACTTATCTGTCTCTGTGCCTTCAATTCTGCAGAAGACCTCACGGCTGCACGGCAACCACTTCCCTCCTTGGGTAGCTGATCCCGCTGTGCAGGACTTCCAGCTTGCTCCTGGCAAGGAACCTTTTATGTGAGACTCTAGACTCTAGTTCCCTCAATTTCCTCAGTGTCCATTTCTCTGACAACAGCTCAGAGACAATGCATCTCTCACCCTCTCACCCAAACAGGCCGCCACCTTTGGCGGCTGGAAGCGCCCAGCAGAGTTGTTTCAACAAGATCTGACTCTTACCAATGAGATTCTCATGGATCATCAACATGGGTGTGACTTAGTGCAAGACATGACTACTGATTGTTCTGTTGTTGCCAGCCTATGCGCCGCAATGCGCATACTGACTGGAAAACGTTCGGTAAATATCTTGTTCGGCGGTTTATCAAACTTACGTCTGACCTCGATCACAATAGGTACTTGCATCCATCTTTTATCCGTTTGATAAGGACAAAGGCCGGCCTCAGTTTTCCCCTTCTGGCAAATACATTCTTCGGTTTCACTTCAATGGCTGCTTTCGACGAGTAGTTATTGATGATCGATTACCTTCCTCCAACTCAGATAGGACACTATACGTGGTCGACCGCCAGAACCCGTATCTGATCTGGCCTGCGCTTTTAGAGAAGGCCTATCTTAAAGTCCGGGGTGGCTATGACTTCCCAGGGAGCAACTCGGGCACCGATCTTTGGGTCTTGACTGGATGGATCCCAGAACAGCTCTTCTTACAAAGGTTGGTCTATTTATTTTTCCATCTCCTCTGATGTGTCTGCTTTATTTTGTGTATGCGACCATAGGCTTCTTTATCATCTGTCTCTCTAACATATCACTACATTGGCAGAGAAGATCTCGATATTGATGTCATCTGGCAAAGAATCAAGTCGGCCCACGATGATGAAAACGTTGTTGTTACTCTGGGCACGGGCCGCATCTCTGCCGAAGAGGAAGATGTCCTGGGCTTGATCGGCGAACATGACTACGCTGTGATGAACCTCGACGTTATCCGAGGTAACCGACTACTCTTGGTCAAGAACCCGTGGTGTAATGGGCCTGTCTGGAGAGGGGGCCTTTCACAACCCGCTACACCGTCGACCAGTCAACGGCCAAACGAAACCCAGCTTCAGTCCTGGGCTGGTGTCCCTCCGCCAACTGCTGGCTCCTTTTGGATGCCCCTCGAGGATGTTGTGCAACACTTTGAGTCCATGTATCTCAATTGGAACCCAACCCTATTCGCTCATCGTCAAGATCATCATTTCACCTGGCGTATCCCTTGTGCAAAGCTGGCCTCGTCCTTGGTCCGAAACCCTCAATACTCTGTTCATTGTGCTCAGAGCGATACGATCTGGATTCTCGTGAGCCGACACTTTGCGGACGCTGAGCTTGAGATCGCTCGTATAAGGACTGATAGCATGGCCGCCGCTTCCCGTCAACTCGGGTTTCTGAGCATTCTCGTCTTTGACAACGACGGTCATAGAGTCCAAATTGGTGATGGTGAGATCTATCGTGGACCCTACGTGGACTCTCCCCAAACTTTGGCACGGCTCGATGCAAGTCCTGGAAAGCGATATACAATTGTTCTCGATCAACATGAATTTCCGTTGCCTGACTACACATTGACTCTTTCTCTCTTTTCACGCCACTCTCTCGACGTGGCGGAAGCTCGGGATGCCATGACATGTTCCAATGAGGTTGACGGGTTCTGGAACAGACGTACGGCTGGCGGTAACCCGGCTTGTACAACCTACTATACTAACCCTCAGTTCAAGCTTTCCCTCCAGCAGGCCGGGCCCCTTTCAATTTTGCTTTCAACTGACAATCAAGATTTCCATGTTCATATCGACTTGGTGTGGGCTCAGGGCAAGAGAGTTCGGACCCTCAGGGCGCGAGACATTGTAGGATCATCCGGCGAGTACCGGAGAGGATGCGCTGCTGCCAACATTTCTTCTGTCGATGCCGGAGAATACACGATAGTATGCTCCACATTTGATGCTGGTCAACAGGCAGACTTCGCTCTTCGGGTGACCTCAATGACGCCTACAAGGATTGAGCCTGTACTGTCCGATGCTGCTGGGAGGCTACGAAAGACCTTGGCACCTTTCGCTCTTTCGGATGGAGAAGAAACTAGGCGGTTACAACTGTCGGTCTCATGGCTAACGAGAATGAGTGTTACGGCGCGATGTGTTACTGAACCTGGCTCCAGTTACAGTGGGCGACCCACGTCAACATTGATGGTGCGACTGTCGGTAGTCCACGGCTGGGACCCTGAACGGTCCGTCATCGCCGTGTCTGGTGATGGAGGGTATCAGGAACTTAAGTCGGCGGTACAAACCCCAGAGCTCGACATGGAGCCGGCCCGCATTCACCGGGATGGGATGTGGCTTGTCGTAGAGAGCATGGGCACTCGTCAGATCGGCGAGTGCATCGAGGTTGAGCTTCAGAGCGATGCTCCAGTGCAAGTCGGGCGATGGGAAATCGTGTAAATGAGGGGCATAACATGATTCATGAGTTGATAGCATAGCTCTTTAAGATATAAAGGAGTTCGCGATGAAGTAAACAGTCAAGTGTTTGCTATATGTCACTCATCCAATCCTCCCTCCTTCTCTCTGTATCCAAGAATCCGGTATCTCAGAATTGAGATCCATCTTGAACAAGGAACACAGAAATGAAAATGAAAATGAGTGAAAGAAAAGAAAAAAAAACAGGAGAGTTGCCCTAATCTGGTATATAAAAATCCACCAACGCCTGAATCCGAAGCCTGACAGATTTCCGTCGGAGAATATACTGAGAGGATGAACATACTTCCGATCATGTCCATTCGTGGCCGTGTCTTCATACATATTGCAAACACATCTCTGATTCGCAACCTTCAAGACAATGCCGTTGGGGGCATGCAGGATTGCGTATAATAAATGGGGTGAATCGAAAAACGAGTAGACTGGGTACAGTTGCCGTGTCCCATACCTATGATGCTGGACCACGTCGTCTTCGACCACGGTTCGGGCCATCCGGTCGTTGAGCGAGAACATCCCGCAATAAAGGGTCGTCCTTATCTTTATCTACGTGGTGGACTCTCACATGCCTATCAGCAAGAACATGACGTTAATACATTCTCTATACCAGATAATCCATGCTTGACAACCAAAAGTCTTCAAAGGCATAGATGGGGAGGAATCATCTCCGACAGTCACGTACCTCTGGAGATTATCTGGTCGGGGATATTTGTGCTCCCTGTCAGGACAGAATGGACATACATAGCCAGGAGAGTCATGAACAAGGCCGTGTCGGATCATTTCATTCTTTCGCTTGAAGCCCTTTCCGCCTTCGCTCCGGGGACAACCTTTTACGGAGCAATAATGCGGCCTGGCTGAAGAATGTACGTTGGCATGAGAATTTAGCAAGTATTGTGTTTGAAATGGCGCGGCTTTGCATCCGTCAAACTTGCACACATATGTGCCCAGGGTGGCTTGTGGGTTAGTGATCTCGTCGATGCTCATGCGGTCCACAGCAGAGGCTGAGTTTGCTGGTGTTGACCCCGAAATGTCTGTATTTGGTGTTTCTCCAGCTACACTGCCACTATAGTCAGTCCCCGCGCGCTGATGGCTGTTGGGGGTGTAATAGAAATTGCTTGACGCTGTAGAATGTGGTGAAAGAGTTCGCGAAAAATTCTCGTTTGGTGAAACTGGCGATGAAGGGAGATTTGTCGGAAGATGAGGGAATCTGTTAAAGCTATTGGCGGGTGATGAGCCTGGGAATGCCGGAGGAGGCCTTGGGAGAGTAGCGTGGTCCTTGTCGGCAGGGGCAATGCGATCGATGTCCCCGAGAGTAGACCGAAGGGAGGGCAGCTGCTCCTTGGGCTCTGTCCGGGAAGACTCTTTCTGTAGAGGTGGGAGCTCCCCACCAACAGATACCAGAAGCGGTGATGTGCTGAGCTTCAGTTCAACGGCAGGTGGGAAGCCATACGATGAAACAGGCGGGTCGTCGAGAAGGGACAGTTGCCGAGTGGGAATAGATATGTCAGGGATCGAACTCAGTTTGGATCCTCTAGCGAACGCTACTTCAAGGGCCCCTTTGGCAAGGTTATGAAGGGCTGGCTCGTCGACAAAAAGGTCATTGCTGGATCTGCGCGGACTTCCCTCATCATTCGGTGATTCCTCATCCTCTGGCAGACCCTCGGAGCCGGCCTTACGTGCAATATCAGGATTTCTGTTGTCGCCAAGGAAGGCTACCAGAACAGCATCCCCTGGAGTAGGGCGAACCTTGAGGCGATTAGCCTTGTCGTGACCATTGATAGGAGTAGAACCGAGACCGACTTTGGCGGCAGGGATATCTGGGGGAGGACTCGGGGAAGGCTCGAGCTTGGGACAAAGCGGTTTCATGAGAGGACTACCTCGAGGTACCACCTCATCCGGGTCGTATATATCAGTGTTGTCGAAGGAGAGGTGCAACTGGGGAGGCTGGCGTTGTAGTGGGTGAGCGGCCGTGGTCATAGTTATTGTCGCGTTGACAGCTATATATTCAACTCGCCATGGCCCGAGGCGATGTCTGGGAAACGATGCGACCCAGCCTCTTGTCGGCCGCTGAAAATATGTGTCGAAAGTCGGCGTAGAACTTGGACTGTCGGAAAGACGACGTAGTAAGAGGCGCAATGTATAGTTATTGCAAGATTGGCAAGTTGTCGATATTATGGGAAAGGTCGATCAGATACGTAAATAGTGATACTCAAGAAATGACAATATGGCACTCGTGCGTAAATGGACTTGTCTCGGTCGAGCAGAGTATGTGTAGTGAACGTTGCGCGCGATATTAAATATCGTGGACGATTATAGAACAAACTTGACCTAGACTTGCAGTATATTGAGCCACATCTGTGGTCTGAGCATGAATGGCAAGATAGGTGAGTTCTGGTTCGGTAGATAAAAGCCTCGAGGGTAGAATGTGTTGTCGAGTTTGTCGTATGTTGAGGCGTTGTGTTGTATACGTTACAGCGACTTGTTATGTTTGGGTCGAAAGTGAACTTTGGTTGGAAGGGAAAATGAGGCTGCGGGGGTGGGATGGGATAGTCAGCCGCTGTTGATTCCCGAAGTGTCAAAGGTCAAAGCTGGGGGAGG
>JABFFC010000849.1:0-34057 GCA_013623535.1 Fusarium penzigii
CCCTCCCTGTTCATCAATCAACCCACTAGACCATTCTAGACAGACACCCGAACCGACGCAGACTCCACCCTTTGGATTCGCCCGCCCCGGTCCCCAGACTCAGCCAGTCCAAGTCCAGTCCAGTCCAGTGTGTACATGTACCATAGCTTCTAGACTCGGGTCAACCGCCCCGGACTCTGATTATCCATATCCATATCCATCCCATCCAACATTATCCTTTCTTTCTTCACGACAATCCCTGTGTCTGCCCTTTTGGACAAAGTCCAGGACTGTCTCACACACACTCTATATATACATCGTTCTCTCTTGAATCTCTATAAACCCTTATAGACACAGCAATCACACGCCAACTATTCCCGCGCGCACCATGGCGTCTGGTCTGATCGACCCTACTAAGACGGGAAACTATCCCGTCATTCTGGGCGATGCTCTCCTTGGAAAGACGCCAAATGAGATCTTTACCGGCATTAGATGTATGTGTTTGTTTCTCTAATATTCTCCATTCAAACCACTGACTCCTTCAGATAACCACAAACCTACTCTCTCCTCTCCCTCAGCCCCCAGCTCAGCCCGTCTCAAGCCCTCCGTTGCCGGCAAAACTGCCTCATACGACCTTGCCTACACGGACAACGACGAAAAGTACGCATTTACTGGCACTCGAAATACGGACGACAATCAATATGTCCTATACTTTGACCCCGAGCGCAAGGCTTTCATCCTCGATAAAGTCGACTCTACCTTCAATATGAACGTCACCCGCCTACCAGACAACACCGATCCCGATAGTCTACGGCGCAAATACCCTCACATCAGCAGCGACACGCAACCCGCGCCAGTCAAGGCGTCAGAAAAGACGGAAAAGGCAACCGAGAAGCCTGCTGCCAAGCCACGCGCGAAACCTACCACACAAAAGAAAGAGGTCAAACGCAAGCCAGAGAAGAAGCAACCCGCCCAGAATATCGCACTCTCCCTCCCCGTTCCTCTGCCAGCTCAGCCCGAAAAGACCGAGAAGCCCAAATCCCGCGCACCACAGAAGGACGAGGAAGAGGACGAGGATGATGACGATGATGATGGTGGTCTCCTGGTCGAATACCCCGGCGCCAACCCCAACGTCTCCCGCCGCAATGGATTCTCTCCCGCGTTCCCCTCGGTCCGTCGCTTTGACGAGTTCATGGACAGGCGTGAATCCGAAGGTGATGATGCAGACGGCGAATCCGATGACGAGCCCGAGATGGACTTTAAGCTACCAAGTCCCGTCAACCATAACCAGGCAGCATCAGAACCCGAACCCATGCAGGTTGATGATGAGGGTGGCTTCGAGGATGATCTGGAGAAGGAGCTGGAGAATGCTTTTGAGCTGGAGCTAGGGAACAGTGCACAGGGGTCACCGGATGGTGATGAGAGTGAGATCAGTGAGGAGGACTAAGCTATGTCGCAGCGTGGTGGCCAGAAAGAGTTACAGCAAGACTTTGGATATCTGGCCATGGCTTCATTCTCTCTCTCTTTTTCTTTTTGGATAATCGAGCTTACAAGCCGGGCGTTTATGACGAATTCTTGGGAAAAAAAAGAACAAGGCTCATAAGTTTTGAACATGGAGTATCAAAATTGGGCACACGTATAATGACGGCGTTTGAAAGAGCATTTCGTTTTGTTCGTTTTGGGAATACACTACTTATATAGCAATCTTGGATATCACATTCTCTCTCCATTTTCTCTCTTACAACCCTTCATCACATCTCGATCAATCCATCTTCTCCCCATTCTCATCCAACTTATACCTCACCCCCGGTAAATTATCCG
The DNA here is from genome assembly GCA_013623535.1 of Fusarium penzigii. NCBI lineage: Eukaryota > Fungi > Ascomycota > Sordariomycetes > Hypocreales > Nectriaceae > Fusarium > Fusarium penzigii. The sequence goes on from JABFFC010000849.1 coordinate 1,801, forward strand.
AAATCCCTTCAATCGCATCCTCAACCCAGAGATGCTCCTGCGCATTCGCCAACACCGTGCCCCATCTCTTCAGCACATCCTTGTCCAGCGACCCGACCGTCAGGCTGATCCTGTTGGAATTCTCGTCCCGCCAGAAGAGGAAGCTCCCGCAGCGGGTGCAGAAGCCCCGCGCGCAGGTGGGCGTCGCGTGGTAGCGCTCCAGGCTGGTCTGCGTGGTGAAGGCTACGCTGGAGAGGGGGACGTTGTGGAAGCGTGCTAGTAGGGAGCCTGTGTTTTTACGACATTGGGAGCATTGACATGTTGAGCACTGGCGCAGTAATTAGTACAGCTTAATACAGAGGGGGAGGGGATAGATACGCCTGTGTTAAAATCGTGGTTTGGTGGAAATGTGATGGTATATCGAACAGCTTCACAGACACAACCGCCTGCAACGGTAGTCGGTTTCTCATCTGCCATGACTGTTTTACCCGGAATTGAATAATGAGCTGGTTGAAGAAATATAAAATGGACAAGTATTTATAATATGAAATGGTGGCTTTACAGTTTAACGATGAGTCTTTCAAAAAGACGACCCCTCTTGAGCTTGATATACTGGAGACACATGTCAACGACGCCTTTCACGCTTATAGCTTACTAGGTTTCCCACCAACCAGGAATAATGGACTAGTTAGAGAATAATAAATAGTAAATAATAATAATAATAATAATGTAAATATGTCGTCACTGTTTGAAAGCCGAAGTTTGAAGTATATCAGGTTGTCATGTTTCTCTATGTTTGGTGATGGTGCTCTTGGTCGTCAAGTGTTGGGTTTGTAACGGGGTACGTGAGAGCGCAAGACAGTATTGCAAAGAAGAGTATTTTTATGAGACGTAGAATCGTATAGTCTGGGTAGGCTAATAATAGATGATACTCGTAAAAAAAGAAACAAAGAGAATGGTATCATATGGTCTATTTCATAGATTACTCCTTATATCGCCTCCCATCTAGCTATCCATCCCACGTTCTCTCCAGCGTTTCGAACAATACACAATCTTCCTTCTTTTGCGTCCTGCATGACTCCTTCCACAACCTTGCGCAAAGCAACAGACCCAATGGCCATACCCCGACCCTCACTGAGGTTGAAAGACCCCGTCGTTACAAACCCGATCAAGTCTTCTGCATCTGGTACCAAGGGATGACCCCCAACATCGGTTTGATTCGCCACAGGCGCAGGAAACGCTGCAGGTTTAGAGATAAGTTCCAGTGCTAGCTGGCGCTTGAGAGACTGAATATCTCTCTGCTGCGACATCTTGGATGATCTGCCTTTAGGGGTGATGGAGACCGGTACACGGGCGAGCCACTGCTTGCGAAGATCTGCAGGCATTGAGCCTGTTGAAGATGCTGGAAACGGGGGTATCGTCGCCGGAACTTCGGTTTCTGTAGATGGAGGTGCTGCAGATGAGCTGGGAAGACGGTAGATACGGGCGCATGCTGAGACGACACCTCGGCCGAGAAGGGAGATGCGAACAGTGAGGAGGGCATTGCTGGGAATCGGTAGCGAAGGACTGGGAGATGTGACATCTTTGAAGAGATCCTTTGAGACTTGATTGAGGAGCCGCAGAGGTACGGTGTCTGGTTTCATTTGGGTTGTTGAGGTGTCTCGGTCAATATCCATAGCATCATCCTGGCCCTGAGACGAATTCACACTGGTCTCTTCGGACACCAACAACAGCTCAAAGTGATTGGCCAAACCATCGCCGACTTCGCCTTTCCTCCCGGCCCCGAGATCCAACGATTTCCACTCCACTCTCTTACTCTTTGGTCGCCTTTCCCACGCCGCCCGCCTCTTCTGTCGTTCTGCAAGCTCCCAATCAGCACCAGCCTGAGTCCCAGGAAAATCGCCGGGAAACCAAGGCAACCCACGTTCGAAGGCTACCTGACGGGTCTGGTTCAGGCCGGCGAATCGAGGGTTACCGCCTGACGAGAGCGGGCAGTGGACTATGGTATACCATAGCGGGAGGATGCATTTCCAAGGCGCCAGCAAGGTCCATGTTCCCTGCATTTGCGTACCAGATCCAGGTCGGCCAGCGAGTAGGGTAATGGGAAAGGGAGGATCTGCAGCAGTGGGTTTCAGTGGTGTGCCAGGCTTATTGTTACTCTGGCGCCTATTGATATGTTTTTGAGACGGGAAGCATGATGCTCGATGGCGAGCATCTCGGTCGAATATGGCATATGGCTCGAGATTGTCTTCTGCTGGCCATGATGCGATCTTCTCCAGAAGTGCCATCTGGGCATCTGCGCTGTCATCGGCTTCTACTTTTCGCGGTGGATATCTAAGTCGAGGATCTTGGGCCTGAAAGCTGAGAACGGACCCGGCAGGAAGCGTCGCTGGATTTGATAGACCCGCTAGAGACTGAAAGAGCTCAGCATGTTGATTCTTCCCTTTTCCCTTTTCCGAGAAGGGTGCTAGTGTTGCGAGGAGTGTCTCGGTCGATGCAGGACCTGTAAGTTCGATACTGCCAATCTCGAAACGGAGATCCTCAATGTAGAGCTTTGGATTCTCCATCTTGATCAGGCGTAGCAGCTCGTTGAATAGCTCCAGAAACGACGACGGGTGTATGCGGACGAACAATTGCCGTTGCCTCTTCTTGGGATCTTCACTGGATTCCTCTGTCTTTTTCTCAGGATTGAATAAAATTGTAGAGGGTCCAATTAGTCTTCGTTCCTCACCACATTCACGGCTCAGAAGACCGCTCCATGATCGTGTGCCCACCCTCCACTTGCTACCTTTCCCATTCCAGCATGAATCCTGCGTCACGCCAATCTTTCTGAGCACCCGTTCAATTCCTGCAGCATTTCCGTAGAGGCCGACTGTGCTCATATAACTCGTGTCCCATACCAATGCACCCCTGTCGCCCTGGGCCCGATGAGTAGGTCGATATATCTTTTCATTTGGCGTTATTGGGATAGCAAATCGCCATAGCGGTTCTGTAGGTCTCGTCATTCGCGCTCTTTTGGCATGCCATGGGTGTGTTGGTAGCCAAGTCTTGTTGATCTGTCGTTTTCGAAACTTCGATGTTGGTATAGGCGGCTCATTGAGTTCGTTTCTCTTGATCTTGGGTCTCGGTTTTCGTCCTACAATGGCCGATCCCTGCTCAACCTCTCCCTTCTTTCCTTTCTTACCAGCCTTTTCCATTCTAGCCCTCTTCTTCCTCGCAGCAAGTATGCTCAGTCGCCGTGCCGTCTCAGCTCGTATTCTGGCTCGCGTCGTTCTCGGTTTTCTCTTTCGTGCTTCCACCACAGGAGTATTATCATCCGCCATTTCTCTTCGCGCTCTTGTCCTTAACCTTCCGGGTACACGTTTTGGGTTGTGACTGGCAGTGCGTCTGCGCAAGCCTCGAGGCACCTTCTGAAATGCTCGGCTGCTGCCAGAGGCTTTGGATGTGGCCATACTCTGCTCGAGGGATCGAATCTCGAACTCGTGAGCGGCCACGAAGGCCTGGAGGTCAAGCTCGCCATTGTTGAGGGCAGCATCTGCTGGTTGAGCGGGAATGTTGCGAGAAGCGAAGAGTTTAGCGCGCTTCTGGGCTACGGCATCGTTGCGGCCATCATCCTTTCGCTTGTTGGGTCCATTGGAGGATGAAACTGGAGGCATTACAAGAGGAGGGATTGGAGCGAACAAATTATGAACTAACTAAGTGATTGGTTGAGCATGATGCGATGAGGATGGTTCATGCGACACGGTCATGAAGGAAATGTGAAAATAAAGCTTTATCGATAAGCTCGGCCTTACAAAACGATAGTGGGGGGGCTTCATGCACATCATGAACAACATCTCTCCAAGTATTAAGCTTAGTACATCGTAGGTAGTAGGTACCGAGGTAGTATCAACCACCTCACTTGTCATGACTATCACAAAAGATGAAGGTATTCTAACAAGTTTGATAGGTTTCCATTAAATAACGTCTTCTTCGGTAAAAAAAAATATTTTCATTATCGTTGCCGTTCCCCCTTTATTCATGATGACTCAAAGTGCTTTCGTACCGACGCTGCCAACAACCCTGGCGGCTGACATTTGGAGCATGATCTGTCGCCCCTAGTATTTATGTTATGAGACGGGGGGTTTCTTGAAAGAATAGAATGGCCTTCTGGGGTATATCAGTTCTTACCAGTATTCTGGAGGATCGACAACCTTTGGAGCACACGGTCTGGCGTTCCTCTCATAATCGCTACACCATCTCCTTACAACCCAGGCATGATGTCCGCAGCTGAATTCGACCTATGATAAATTAGTCTAATTGAAAGCCAGCCTGGTGACTATGACCAGATCGAGCGAGGTCGTACATAGAAGTATTCACACATGCTGAATGCTCGATCCTGGCAAGGTAGGTTTGCAAAATTGTAAGAGGAATGGGACATTTGTTGCTGGATGATGGATTTACATGGTTTTCATGCCATTGAGTCTCTCCTGACTGCGATGTGCTGTGCATTTATTCAAGAGATGGGTTATAATTTCAATCTTTTTTTCTTGTCAAGAGTAAAGCGAGTGAGATTACACGTTTGTAGGACTTGCTTGCTTCCTTTCTTTTTCCCCGATTTTTCTTGCTTCTTTTATGTTTCAACCGTGATATGATGTAAGAGAGAACTGTTTGAGATGACAAGAAATGCTGAAGTTCAGAGTGTCTCTTTTGTAATATTTGTTTTTTTGCTTCTGAGTTAATCCTCCCTTTGATGACTTCGAAAGAGAAGCGAATGTCAATTCGGCGTCATAGAATTCAAGTCAAGGAGCTGAGCTTATATGCCATGTTTGTTTGAAGTCTTTCAGTGATGGTCAACAGCTTTTGAGATGGATGTTGTGACTTCCATGGTTCTGCTGTCCATCACTCCCGTCAGTACTGTCCATACTTTCTTTGGTATCCATTCCAGTCTCTGTGGCTACAGTGCTTGAGTGCCCCTACTCCCAGCCCCTACTCCCCTACTGCACCATGTAGGAACACATGTGGCAGGCATGGGTAGTTCAACAAGGGGTTCATTCAACCCCCCTGCCACTGCCATTTTAATCAATGACATGTGACGAATTATGACAAGACTCCCTCTCATTGATCCTCCGTTGACAGAAACGTCCAAAAGTCCCACCATCCATCCATCATCCATCCCTTCCATCTGCTTCAACCTCTCCAGTTGGAACACCTCCGAGCGATAAGCAAAAAACGGGCTCCCGTTTGGGCGCTAGAACGCCAATCTCCGCGGCCACAGCAATCCACAGAGCTGTACAGGCTCAGCCCGTACAGTTTGTGCTACCCCAACTCAAACCGGCTGGTCTTTTTGTGTAGCGCTTATCTCACTGAACGTTGCCCTCGCTTCAACTTCACAGCGCGGCCGCCCAGTCCAGTCGTCGGGTGTCTCCCTCCATTACCGGTACCCTTTAAACCAACGACAACTTGGGTAGCGTTAGGGGCCATCAGGAACCACCTAGAATCATGGCCGCCCTAAGTAAGTCAAGCCCCCCATCTATCCCCCACCAACAAGCCTTCCCCAAGCCTAAGCTCAAGCCCACGTATGACATGACGCGCATCTTGATTATCATCCCTTCCTTGTTTCTCTAGTCCTCAGCCTTATGCACACGCTTTGTCATTCACCAACTCCTATTTTCAAAATACTCTCCCTCCCATCAATACCTAGGAAGATCATGTGGATAGACCGTTGAAACGGGAATAGGGCCAGTTTATAGCTCAAGTGAGCCGTGACCAAAGGAATATCTATCTGGGTTGGCATGGACCGACTTGAGTAGGAAACAGAAGGAGAAAAGGGATACAAGATATCCAGAAATCAGTTCTTGGAGGGAGATAAGGAGAGAAGGAGAAAAAGAAAGAGTCTCATGATAGGCATAACACAAGGGATATACAATTACCTTGAAATCATAACTTAATCGCTAACATGGACTTTTTGAAACCATCAGTTGGCAAAGCCCGAAAGGTAAACCTCATGCGTCACCGACCCTTTTCCCTTCCTCTCATCCATCTTCCTTTCGTCTCATCGCTAACTCATTCAAACAGCCCAAGTTCGAACTTCATCTCAAGGTATTTCATCCCAGGCCCCCTGGTCTCATTCTAAAAGACCGCAAAAGTCTCATTGTCCCTAGATTTACGACCTCAACAATGTCCCTCTGGTATCTGGCCACTGCTTCGTCAAATGGCACCTCTCCCACTCCATGAGCGCCGAGCATCGCGGCCGCTCTGAAAAGTGTCCTATCGCCAATCACCGCGTCGAGTTCAACTATGTCACCCTTGTGCCTTCCATCCGCATTTCAATAGATCGCAACAACCAGCTATCAGAGTGTACTATTGAGTTTGAGGTCATACAGGAGTTTGGCATTTCTGAAAAGATCACACTTGGCATTCTGAACCTCAACCTCAGCGAGTATGTGGAAGAAAGCGAGGCCTTTTCTAAGGAGATCACATCACCCGGGCGTATGCGCAGTGGCAGCTTTGGCGTTAGTCCCGGTAGAGCTGCCAGTGTCCGACCCCGTAGGGATTCAGACGCTGTCGAGGATGGTATCGTGAGACGATATCTCATGCAGGAGAGTAAGGTTAATAGTACTCTCAAGATCGGCATTCTCATGATCCAGGTTGATGGAGAGCGCAGCTATATCGCCCCTCCCCTCAAGACTGCTCCAGTCTTCGGCGGTATTGGTGGGCTGATGACCGAAGCAGTAGAAGACGACGCCGGCCGTAAGTTGACTGTCGTCTTACCTCCATTCTGAAACATACACTCACGCAGAAGACAGCCATTCCAAGCATATCAAAACCAAGAGACGCTGCCGAACTACAAGACCTCTACAGGAGTGTCCTCGTAGCGTCTTACTGCAAAAACCCCGACGAGCCCTCAGCTCAAGAGGTGATCGAAGACATCTTTCGCGGCGGCGATGGTTGGGGAAACAAACCGCAAAACGCTTCCCCTGATACAGATGCCGAAGATGACGGCGACGACTCAGACAACCACAGCGGCACCCTCCGACCTCGCGACGCCCGCCGTCTCGCACATCGTCTCGCACATCACCACCACACTCACACTCACACTCACCATCACCGACACCAAAACCACGACTCACCCAATACGCGGAACAACCTGCACCCAAATTACGTCGCTAGTAACCACAGACGATCACACAGTGCAGGCAGCGATAAGAGCATGTCCACCGTGACCGTCACCCCGGGAGGTAGACGAAAGGGCGTGCGCATCAACGATTTAAACCATGCCCGTAGTCTTGCGAGCATGACGTCCACCATGTCTATGAATAGCGATGAATATTCGCAAGCAAGCTTCAAGAAGTGTCCCGAAGTTAAAGAGTCTGATGTTCGAAACGACCTCATCGCATGGCGGTTACCGGGGGAAGATGACTCGAGGATGTAGTCGGGTACTGGGCAGCATACATATTTCTTCACATACAGTTATTCGCCCCACGAGATTCTATCGAGGACTTACATTTATAATATACACATTACCTTGCAGGCGTTGAACAATGACCGACAGTGGAATGTAATTGACGTAGATATAAAAAAAAGACTTATTCGTTTAATTCATCCCAGGTGTTCCTTCACAAAATTGGAACGCCCTCTATGTTGTGCTTCTAAGGTCTACCAACACAAAACCCCTATACTTTTGTTTCGTTCAACGTCCCGATCCAGTGGTCTCTAGATTTCCCCGCCTTCTCGTTAAATCATTCCACCGCCCATTTATTCCCATCCGTAGTAAAGAAAACATCCCATGTACGTTTCGTGTTGTCCTTTTTCTCTTTTCTGTCCCTTCTCTTCCATCCCCTTTTTACAGGCCACCCAGGTTTCCTCGTACACCTCCCTTGCCGCCGACCTCTCGGGCTGTGACGGTGACGTCGAGGTCAGCAGCGACGTTAACTGTCACCTCGACCTTGCCGCCCTCCTTGACACCCCTGATGGCAGCCTCAGCAAGAAGGTTACCGATCTTCCAGATCTTCTCGCGGTGCTCCTCCTCCTCCTCGTCGGAGTCAAAGTCGGAGTCATCCTCATCCTTCTCGGCGTCGGCCTTGGGCTCAGGCTTGGTAACCTTGATGTGAGTACCACCCTCGACGACCTTGATGAGAACATCACCACCCTCCTTGGGAGCGGGGATCTGGATTGTGCGACGAGCAGGGACAGCAGTCTCGGAAGCCATGATAGGAGTGAAGACATCCTCGCCGTTAGGGCCGACGGTGATGACACCGATGGCGTTAGAGATGTGCTTGACGGTAGTGACGGCGGGGTGGGTGGACTGCTCAATATCGGCGGCCTCGTACTCCTGGATCAGAGAAGCCTGGAGAGCAGCGCCACGGGCCTGGAGCTCAGAGGGGTTGATGGCCGAAGTGCTGGTGGCGGGAGCCAGGATGCTGGTTGTCTCGGGGAAGATGCCACGGAAGTTGTTAGCAATACGGGGAATGTGAGAAGTACCACCACACATGATAACCTCATCAATGTCGAGAACATCAAGGCCGGCCTTCTTGATAACACCCTCCACCAATCGGTTGAAACCTTCAAACACCTTGCGGCCGATCATCTCAAATCGTATCCTGTTGATAGTAGCGGAGTAATCGAAGCCCTCTGCCAAGCTCTCCACGCTGAACTGAGCATTGCTGCCCAAGCTGAGGGCTCTCTTGGTAGCCTCGGACTCGAGACGGAGCTTGGCCAAGCTGCGGGCGTTGCTTCGGGGGTCGACGTTGTGCTTCTTTTGGAACTCCTTAGCGAAGTGCTCCATGAGGGCCTGGTCGAGGTGGACACCAGCAAACTCGTAGTCGTGAGCGGTGGCGAGGATGGTGTACATGCCACCGCGAGAGGCGACAACAGCAACATCAGAACGGGTACCACCAAGATCGGCAACGACAATCAGCTTGTCCTCAACGGTGGCTTCGGGACGGGCATCGTAGGCGAGAACAGCGGCGACGGGGTCGGAGATGAGCTGGAGAACCTCGATATCAGCAGCGTTGGCGGCAGCAGTCAGGGCCTCGCGCTGCTTCTCGGAGAAGTTGGTGGGGACAGTGACAACGGCAGAGGTGACCTTCTTTCCAAGGTAGTCGGAAGCAGAACCGACAAGTCGTCGCAGGTATCGAGTAGAGGCCTCAGAGACGGTGACGGTTGAAGGCTCTTCGGCATCGGCCTTGTCCTTAACAGAGAAGGCAACAGAGTCGCCAGCTTCCTGGGGGTGCGCAGAAGCGTGAGCGTGGGTAGGGTCGATGGACTTGAAGCTGCATTATGGTCAGCATATTGTGCCCGAAGAATCTGAATCGAGTTTGAACGGCAAGACATACTCCTGACCAAGGTAATCTCTGAAGTAAGCAATAGTGTTGTTGGGGTTTCGGATGAGGAAGTTCTTGGCCTGGCCACCATAGTACTCATCGCCATCGACGTAGGAGAGAACAGTAGGGATTTGTCGGTCTGTGGTAAAGGTCAGCGCTGTAATAGACAGTATTCGTACAGAAAGCGACCGTTGTCTCCTGCACAAAACAAACTCACCTCCGTCCTCGTTAGCAATGACCTCGGCCTTGTCATCAACAGTGTAGGCGATAGAACTGTTGGAGTTGCCAAAGGTGATACCAATGACAACACGCTCACTGGGCTCAATGCCCTTGACACCGGCGTTTTCGCTCATCGGATCGGTCGAGTTATCGGGTTCTTTTAAACAAGGATGTATTAGAGGAAGGGAAGAACAGCAACGTCGAGGATGAAGTTTTGAGAGAGGATTTGAAGGTGCGCGGAGGGCGGATGGTGGGGTTGGTTAGAGAAAAAAAAAATGGTAGTCGCTAATCGCCCACTTTTCTTTTTTTCCCATGAGCTATGGTGTAGGTTGCAGGTACGTACTTTTTTCTGCGTTATCGTTATCGTTATCGGTCTGCTGTATTTTTGTCCCACTCATGAATTGCATGCTGCAGTTTTCCATGGCGAATTGAGCAAGGCTGAAGAAGAGGCTATCACGATCCAGCTTCCAATATCCTAGGTCATCCCATTTCTTCCTCACAACCTCGACTTCACGGCATGGCTTCTGGCCCGATATTCGTTCTACCGGGCGATACTATCGACCCTTCTCTCATTCCCTCACACCCAAAGAAACCCCTCCGTCTTGGACCTGGTCTGCGTCATGTACCACCAAACGATATCGTCCCTACATTGGCGGGCCAGCTTGTGACGGATAGACAGAAGAACTCTATTAGGGTAGAGAATGGCGGTGGGAGAGTACGTTGAAATCTTCATCAAGACCAATCTCAGCTTTTACATTGTTGCTAACTTGTGTCACTTTCAGTACATCCCTCGTGTTGGTGAACTCGTCATCGGCACCGTTCAGCGAAGCGCAGCCGAAGTTTACTACGTCTCCCTTTCCGACTACACCACACCCGCTATCCTACCACAGCTCTCATTCGAAGGTGCTACCAAAAAGACACGGCCTCAACTTACTGCCGGTTCTCTGGTCTACGCCCGAGTCGTCCTTGCCAATCGCCACATGGACCCTGAGCTCGAATGTGTATCATCATCAACAGGAAAGGCCGATGGACTGGGCCCCTTGAGCAAGGGAATGCTCTACAACATATCACTGGGAATGTCGCGACGACTGTTATTGCCTAGGAGTGTGCAAGAGGGTAGGGTTGTCGTTTTGGAAGAACTCGGCGCTGCTGGACTCCAGTTCGAAACGGCTACGGGAAGAAACGGCAAATTCTGGGTCGATAGTGACAACGTCAAGACGATTATCGCCGTCGGCAGGGCTGTTCAACAGACCGATGAGAAACACCTCGATGTTGAGGAGCAGAAGAAGTTGGTGAAGAAGATAATCAAGGATTTGAGCTAAAACAAAGACATGGGATTAGATCCCACGCCGTGGCTGGCATTTATGTATATTGATCAATTACTCAATCGTACAAGACATACGATATAATAGATACCCGAAGACTTGCTCAAGTTTCATTTTGGCGAAACAGACATGCCCAAATCAAACGCCGTCTCTCACGTTCTTTGACGTTCTTTTTTCCCTCCCAGAGCTCTCTTTTGCCGGGCCCAGTGATTGCGCTCTTAGTAAAATTGTAAACGAAAGTATAGCTCGCTTCAAATAAGGGAAGCTCCAAGCTTTTATAAAGCTACCGATAAGGAGCCATTGAAACACCTCAAGGAGAGGACAGAGAACACTGTAAAGTAAAGTTCTTCAAGTATCCGAACGCCAAGTGCCGAATGCATCCCGTAACCATCGCTGTCTAATAAAAACATTCAAGAAAAGAAGAGAAATAAAGAAAACAAGAGAAGTGGAGGGAATGAAAGATGGCGAACATGGCAGGAGATGAACAGGGCAAAGTTCTGTATGCCAGCCTCAACCCATTCAAGATCAACTCAATAGGCCCCCGTTGACTTTTATACACCTCCCATGTCCTGGTCAACTTCTTCAGGCTCGGGGAGGGATTTTTGATCCATGTTGTGGATCTTGGTCATATGTCGTTTCCAGTTGTCCTTTCGAGGGAAGCCTTTGCCTCCTTGTCTGGAGTACTCGCAGCCTTGGACAGCACAGTGGAATTTCTTCTTTTTCTCGTGACGGTCGTTGATATGTCGCTGGAGATGTGTCTTGGTACCGAAGCCCTTGCCGCAGTTCGGGTAATGACACTTGTGGTCCTTGATATGATAGCGTTGGTGGTGCCTACAAGTTGTTAGCATGATCTCAACGCACTAGACATCCTTAGACTCACTTTAGCTTATGCGGCTGATCGAAAACTTGGTTGCAGCCAGGCTCGTTACAAGGGTATGTGCCGTGTTTGGGAGAAAGGTTAGATTGAATGTGGCCAGGCGAAGCGCTGTGACGATAATCAGATGCACCTCCTGAATGGGGCGACGGTGTGTCTAATTGCGTTGCAGGCGTATTAAGCGTTGACGGGTTCGTAGAAGCTGGACCGGGCTGTGGAGTAGACGCGTCCGATGGATAGCTAGGATCCCGAGCATCATGTTCTGGCAGAGGGCTTAGGTGATTGTGTGAGGGAATGTCAACCATGTGGGTGTCAAATTCATCGTTGGACTCCTTCTTAAAAAGCGTCTCATTCTGGGTTGGAGTAGGTGACTGGATAACAGGGAGATTTTCAGGCTGGTCTGGCGGTAATGTGAAGGGTGAGGGGGAATCTAGTGGCACACTCTGTTGTGTTTGTTCGAATGGTTGGGGGTTAGGTGAAGATTCGGCCATGTAAAGCTCATGCTCCGTTCGGTGCCACATCTCCCTTTCATTTGAGGCTGGCATGATATCCATGGGGTTGACAGTACCAGGAGCCGGATGGGTCGGGGGAGAAGTTTTATGGAAGAGTGCGGACGAGGATGATTGTGGAGGAGTTTGTAAGGTTGTCTTGGCACCTTCATCCGATGGTAGGTTGATGGGAGAACCCAATACTTGTGGTAATTTGTCTGTAGCTACCGGTTCAATTTCGACGGGGGATTCAGTCGGGTCCTGAGCCGTAGTGTAGCGCTGCAAAGGAGCGTCCTGAGGCCCTTGGGGAGCACTTCGAAGTGTTATTTCATGTGTTTCCTTAAAGGAGGTCGAGGTTGGGGAGCTTGTGGATTGGTCGCGTGTGCTCTTGCGGCTAAAGTATTGCTTCAAGTTATTTCTGAAAGAACTTCCACGGGATAGTGTTCGCTGAGACTGCTGAGGCACGCCCGAAGCATACATGCCGAATGCTTCGGAGGGTATTGATGGGCTGTAGTAATCCGCACTGGTTCCATTGGGGACATCGTGGGCATCACCAATAGCCTGCGGCATGTACTCCTCGCCATATGTACCGAAAGGTGCTGAGCGGGGGATCGAATCCTGGTGGAATTGTTCATCTTGAGCGGGCGAGACGGACGAAAAATTGGTGTTCAGTCGAGGAACATAAGCTTGCTGAGGTTGCGTAGGTTCATTGGGATAGACGACGCCATCATGAGGGGTCCACGACAGATCTTTAATTGACCCTCCCTCGACGCCACCACGGGCAATATCGGTTTGTGGTTTGAATGAATCTTGTGATGATAATCGGCGATGTATGTCGTTGATAACTGGGCTCCCAGCTGGTACCTCCCCAGCTTCCGGATCATCAATATCAGGAGGTGTACGGATTGGTCGTTGATCTCGTTTGCTGACACGTCTGCGAATGACAGGATAAAGGCAGAGGGCAACAAGAGCGATGGCAACACAGACGCCCACGACGACTCCAGCAATCCCTCCTTTACTCAGATCCCGCCTGGCCAAGACTCCCCTCGCAACAATCGTACCCACGCCATGACTCCTCCTCTGGTTGAATTGTCGTAGTGTTTCCATCGAATATTACCCCGTCGTCGGGTGGGAATGATTTCGCAGATGGCGAGCTAGAGATATAACCAAGCAGCGACCAGCAACAGCAGCTGGCGAAAGCTGTTGGTTAACTTGACGATGAGTGAGATAAAGATTGATTGAATGAATGGCTGGTCGTGCCTGATCGTTTACTGGGTACTGAGGTTTAAGCGGGGCCGCGCACTGGTTTTGGGTCCTCGTCTCAGGGACCTGTGGGAGGCCGCCGCTTTTCGAAGCCTGCCCGAGCGTGCGAGACAGGATGGAGAATGGCGGATGTCGATCAAAAAGCATAGAAGTATCAAAGGTACGATGATGGAAATGACGAGACACACGAAAGAGTAATGAGATACGAGATTGGAGTCGTAGACGACTCATCCACTTATCGCATCATTCTCTCAGTTAGGAAGAAAAAAAAGTGATGCATGAGCTGAGTGAAAGAGAGCAAGCATTAGCAGCGACCGGCGCATACATCACTGTAATACGTAGGTACTTAGCAATGGGAAAGCAAGCAGGGCCAGTAAGCTAAGTGGTCTAGGTGAAAGGGACGGAAATCTGGGGGCTGCCATGATAGGTGGATTGTGTGCAATTCCCCTCGTACCTCCCTGTAGTCGCTGTACCTAAACATCACTTATTTCTTCCGCGGCCAGCTAAACAGCACTTTTGTCCCACCAGCCCCCAGTTTATTCCACGTTAACGCAGGCGGCTCTCAGGTCTTTCCAGGACCCTGCCTGAGCGCTAGAAACAAGAAATGGCAGCGATTGGATGGATTTGTTCAAGCTGCGCCCCGTCTCGTGTGTGTCCTACACTGGTCCTGTAAAACGGATGCATCCATGGACTGAAGATCTTCCTTGGTCTGCGCCACAGCCACGGCCTGCATCACAAGCAAAAACATTTGACAGGCAAGCAGGTTTTGTGCCAATAGCTCTCTCGCCCAGTCTGAACCATTGTGTTCTGCAATCTGTTCTGCAATCTGCCATGAATTGTTCAAACCCTGCCTTCTACTGTATCATCAGCGTCACTCTCGCTACAATACCTAATTCTATCATTGTCCAATCATGCCCCCTTACTGACAATGTATTAGTGGAGTTCGATGGGTTGAAGTAGCAAGGCCCACATGGAGAGATGGCGGCGCGCGTCTTTTGGCCATTGAACAAGCCACCAAACTGATGTGCCTGGTGGCTTCACAGCATCTGTTAAATGAATGGCATCCATAACCATGACCTCAGGATTCAAGGACTTTCATTTCTCGCAAATGGAGGAGAGTTGTTTAATATGTATCTCCTCATGCAAACAATTGTCATTATCTAACCACAGTCTCATCTTTCTGCTGCCATCGTCTCCTCTTCCATTACAACTCGCCAAGTAAATCCAACCGAATTCTACTCATCATCACTTCCCAACTTGAAAACTCTCAAATTTTCATTCCCCCAGATACCAATGCTCTTAGTGAGATCTTCAATCGACCGAAAATAGACGCCCATCGTGAACCGCGTCATCCCAGATCTTTCCGACGTACTCGGCTCTCACAAGTTCTCCTTGTGATGGTCGCCATGTCATCTGTCGGTGCATGACGATTATTTCCGCCTGTTTGGCTCTGGTAATCGCGACGTTGAGCCGCTGAGGCTCATTCATAAACCCAGCCTTCGTCGTTCGGACCGAGTCGAAAAAGACTACATCAGCTTGGTTTCCCTGTGCCTTGTCCACTGTGAGGACCTCTACTCGGTCTTGCCATTCTCGGGACCACCTCTTTATCTCAGCTTGGTAATAGCGGACCGCGGTCGTGTATGGTGATTCGACGAGGATGTTGCCAGGCCGGCTTGGGTCGTGCAGAGTGCGAAAGTTTGGGTCGACCAGGAGCTGACGAACCCGGAAGACAACCCATCTGCGGTGGACTGGGTTATGGAAACTGCTTCGTTGCTCCTCTTCGTAGCTGTTCTTGAGGAACACTATCACGCGGTTCTCTCGGAGTTCTTGAACGTTCCCAATTCCCATCAGATATGTCCTCAGATACTGGACGCTGAGAGGGTAACGTGCTGCTTCACTATAGCCAGACACTATCTGTCCTTTGTAAAACAGCTGTGACGGCAACCGTTCGAGATTCGCAAACGCTCGCTTGTTGATGAGAAGTCGACTGTTGATTGCACCACACGCATTGGCTCGAGCCATCAGGCTTGTCCGCAACTGCTCAGCGTAGGGGTTGAATTTAAGATTGTCGCGCAGGGTGTCACGTTTGTCACCACTTTTGACAAAGGGTCTAGTCTGGTTGACGTCGCCGGTGAATATCCATGCAACGGGCTCGAAAAAGGCAACAAGGATGAGTGAAGTCAACTCTCGGGCATGTGGTGCTTCATCAACAAAGATGACTTCGGGTCGGAATAGCCGTGAGAAATGGCCATATGCCGCCACAGGAGTGGTGGCAATGAAATCAGCTTGGTTGAGCACAGCGCGATACAGCATTGAGACCTGGCTTCTCAAGGCTTTCCAATCTTCACCACTCAAGACCTCGCCAGCTTCCATCCTAGCCAAGACCTTCTTCAGGGCCGTGAAACAGTCGTCTTTGTGTTTCTCATAATACTCCCAGGCTGCTTCATCTAGTGTCGGTGCTTTATTGGAGTTGATGCCGGCCCTGAGGTGTTTTGCCATGCTGACGGTAGAGAGGAATTTCTTGGTGAAATCAGTTTCCATGTTTGCATCGTTGAGCTTGGATTCTGGGTTGGTGGAACAAAGCTTTGTGCTGTTTCTCATTTCATATGGCCAGCCATGCATTCTGATAATGCAAAGCTTGAGCCCAACAGATTTACACAACGTGTAGTAGCGATCCGCTGCATCGTCAACCGTCTTGTTGAGGTCGACAACAAACAAGATAGGATTCTGGCGCTTGCGGGCTCCGGGTCTCCGTTTCGCTTGGATGAGGGCGGAGACGATCATGTTCCACTCAGTCTTCCCAGCACCAGGGCATCCATTGACGAAGAAAAGGCCATTAGGGATGTGGGCTAAGGCGTCATATGCCGCTCGGTGATCGGCGTTGAATGCCTTGAACTTGTCCACGAGTAATCGAGGAATGCGATTGCTAGGGTGAACTGGATTTTGAAGGTGAGGAAAGACCAGGTGGAGGTTGCACCATGTCTTCCAGCTGTCACCGAAATTGAGTATGGTAGCAAAAGCATCCTTGGACTTAATACTCAATTGTTGGCCCTGGAGCTGACTTTCTTCGACAAAATGTCTCAAGGCCGCGAGCTCCGCCTCGTATGTTAATGAAAAGGTTTCCCAGAAAATGAAAAGCTTCTGTTCTCGTGATGGATTAAGCGTGAGGCTTTGGAAGTCATCAAGAGAGGTGACAGTCTGAAAACTCTCCATAAAGTCAAGTTCGACATGAACACCGTCCGGGTTCTTCCAAGCTCGTGGGACTTCGACTTGGAAAGCCGCACATTTAGAAACGAGCTTTGAAGGGATATCTAGGACATCTTCATATGGGTTTGTGATCCGGGTGGCATGCAAGTTGGTCAACGAAAGTACTCCCGTGTCGAGATGGATCTTTGTTTCAAATTCGATGGTGAACCTGTCGCCGAGAGCTGGGAAAATCATATCCCCCGTGTTCTGGGGAACAGGAACGAGGAGGAGCCAGGACTTGGAAAAAGAGGTAGTGAGGCCCGGAATCGCTGCTATTGACCAACTTGAGATAGGGCGGCGCGCTTGATTCGATCTTTTCAGAAGTTGTTCTTCATTCTCCATCTCGATTCTGGTGCCTTCCTCATGTCGATGGGCGTATATCTCCTTAGACGGAAACACGTATAGTGGAGGAACGGCCTGGTTGAAAATAGTCAGCAGATGGGACGAGAGAGGTTCGAAGAAATAGAAGATAGATGTACCCTTTCTGGAAGTGATGCTCTGGTCTCCATGTTTCTGGTCGTTCTCTGTTGCGATAGCGGTAACACGACAGCTTTGAGAATGCATCAGGTGATGAGGGCGAGGATGAAAAGGTAAAGAATGAATGGAAGGAAGAAGATTTAAGAAAGGCGGTAGATGTCTGAAAGGGTTTCAAAACAAACGGAAAGGACGAGCAGAGCAGGCATGCCTCATAAGTGCGGCCTTAGGTAGGAATTCACTATCAAATCTGGCACAGCCTGGTAGTGTGTGGTGTTCTCAGTTTGGCGTACAACGAGTGCCTGAAGGATGTCGATGAGAGTAATAGCTATCATATATGCTGTAAAGGGTGATGATGCTGTGCATGTGGTTGATACCTACTAGGTAGGTATGAGTGTGGAGGTGTAGAGGGAAGGAGAGAGAAGTGAAGGAATGAAGGAGAAGATCGAAAAAGTGGTTTTAAGGCAGCAACTATTTTGTTTGTGAATCACTGACAAACGTTTCATCTTGCGTGTAGGTAGGTAAGTAGGTAGGCACTAAATTCTCAAACATTCTTATGGTACTTGCCTTAGCACTTAGGTACTACTGGAGAAATGCTTCGGTATTGAAATAAATAACGTGCTAACACAAACGCAGTAACAATAAGTGTTTGATACACTGCCAACTCGACTGCTGCTGTGTTGTGTCGAGATCCAGTCCCTCCAGCCAGACTCATGAATCCACTAAACTTCTATCTCTGAGGTCCCCTAACATCTCTAAAACTGAGTAAAAGTTCGAATTCGTGACGATATCTTCCGACAGTTGCTTATGTGACGGAAACCTGACATGCTTGAGCTGTGCTCTGTAACTACCCCTGAATTTTCCATACAGCACACCATCCCCCAACGTTCGTCCAAAAATGCCGACAAATACAAGTCAAGTAAGGTCAATGACCATCTTTTCTGTAGATTCTGTACTGACAAATATGACATCGTCCATTTCAGGCGAAGATGGTGGGCCAGTGCTGCTTGGGGAGTCTGAACTGACAGTAGACGCGTCGGAGTCCTCGTCAATAAGAACAATGTCCTTGCTTGGATCGTATGGCCGCATTCCATCCTGCTGCAGAAGCCATTCCTCGATAAACTGGTATAGAACACGGACGGTATTTGGTGGGAAAGCGTTGCCGATCTGCCTCCTGATGGAAGTTGTCGTTCCGAAAAACTGGTGAGACTTGGGGAACCCCTGAAGGTTGGCGAACTCTCTAAGAGTGAGGTTTCGAGTGCCGTCAGGGTAATAAACATCACCGCCACTAGTCGTGATTGTACCTGACAGACGGTTGGCATCGTAGGGGACTCTTGGAGGGCGAAAGTACTTGACGTTGTCCAGATCATGAAGATCATCGCCTGGCCGTATGTTTCGAAGAGCCTTTCTAATGCTGTTGAAAGGCTTCAGGCCACCGATGCCATATGGGGCATGTGTTTCTTGAGGAAAGGGCGGAAGTACCTCACCAGGTGCAGACGCGATGATGATGAGACGTTTGCGATCTTGTGCTGCGCCCCATGTACACAACCGCACAACCTTCCATCGATACGCATAGCCGAACTGTGTAAAGTCACCGAGAAAGGCGTGGAAATAATCGGAGTGTCGGTCGTGAGTGAGACCAAACGTCTGCTCGACGGTGATGATCCTTGGTCGCAGTTTCTTCAGCAGCTGATTGCAGCTGAAGAGTGCAAAAATGTTCTCATCGTCATGCGCTGCATTGCGCGTGTGAGCGGGAGAGAAGAACTGGCAGGGTGGACTGAAGTGAAGAATGTCTACGCGCATGTGTCCATTATCGGGACGCGAAAGGAACTCGTCTAGTGACATTTTGTACAGGTGTGTACTTGGGAAATTTGCTTGATACGTTTCCCAGACCTCCGGGGCCTTGTCAATGGCATATTGAATTCTGAAGCCTGCCATTTGAGCACCTCGCGAGACACCGCCAGCGCCCGAGCACGAGTCGAAAAGGGTGTATCGTTGACCAAAAGACCTGTTCAAACGCTTGGTTTGGCCATTTTCGATGTCGACATAATCCTCTGCCGCATGACGAGATGGAACCCAAGAGCCCCCCTTTATCGTCGTGCCTCGCCATCGATTTCGGAGAGCATCCTCGGGGATGTGGTACCGGGAATCTTTGACGTCGTCTCCATTGACTCCGGTAATGGACTCTTCGCACTTCGTCTTTCGACTTCCTTGGCCAGACACAACAACTTGCAGTTTCTAGCGGCAAGTGAGATGCCCAGATTTGATGTAGGGTACCCCTTTTTGCTTGGAATATCTTTCATTGTATATACCCTGATTGAATTCCGGATAGTTTGCATTGGTGACAACAAGAGCCTTTTCTTTTAGAATATCACGTGGATCAATGTCGACAAGTTGTGGATCTGAACCACCTTCTTCCTGGAACAGGATCATGCAAACCTCATTTGGCTTTTTTGGGAGCTTGCTCAAGAGTGACCGGTTCAGGGCGTAGGGTATCCCGCGAAGTTTGATAGGACCGGAACGAGTTTTGACAATGGCTTTGACCATGACGAAACCTATGGAATAGTGGCCTAGCAGGAAAGTATTCACTTGAATGAATGACCCGGAGCGAATTGAGGTATCGTTGAACCGGTGATAGCTGAGAAAGTAGTCACCATCGTTAAGCAAGTGATGGCTCGAAGTTGAAAGGTCGACGGTCAAGTCAATCACTTCTTCAACAGGCTCATTGGGAGATGGTGAGCGACTGCGCACGGTGCATGAGGAAGAAGATCTTTGTCTGCCGCAAACCAATCGCCGTTCAGTTAGGAAGTGAACATGGTGCTCTTCATCGATGGAGGGTGACATGTCTCTGCGTGTTGAGTGGGAAGCTCATAGAGAAAGGGAATCTGCCATGTCGGCCTGGAGCTGAAACGATGGCGGAATTTGCTGTAACTATCGTAAAGGAGACTTACTATTGCAGTGAATAAAGAGCACAAGGTGAATGAAGCTTTCAGGGGACCGATGAGCGAATTCCTGAAGTGAAGTGTGCCTCGGATCAAGAGAATGTGAAAAAGGAAGAGTATGTGGTAGAAATAGAGCAGAGCATAGGTAGAGTTAGATCGGTGTCGGAGTAGTGAATCAATAAAACCCTAAGGAGAAGAGAAGAAGAATTCGAAGTCGTGGTTACTTGCGATAGAATCTGGTGAATATGAAGTATTATGGCACCCTGGCTTTCAGTCTTACGAGTGGCAATAGCACCATAGATAAGATCACTTAGCGTAAAACTAATGCAAACACTTGTAGAATTTAATGAGAATTATGAAGACTCGACCTATATACTTCCAAACACTTTGAAGTTTCAGATTAGGGAAAGAGAAAGAGATAGTGCGCTTGAATAACACATGGTTGCATATGCATTTTGGTGGTGGCCCTGCCAGCAAGTCTTTATCCTGGTGAGGGTTTTCCAGATCAATGGAAAGGGATGTCATGGTAATAATTATCTGGCTAGTTTTGTTATATCCCATGGCCAACCAGGCCTGGGAAAGGTGATTGAAGTCGAAACTAGGATGAATTAATACATGAATGGGAGAGTGGTGATGGGAGGTTGGGGTGTTGGAATACGTTTCAGGGACATCCTCGCTTACCCCCACATGTTATTTTATTTGTGGGGCTAACAAGACAGGACAGGAGGATCGACAGGGCAGCGATCTGGGTTTAGAATCTTGAGGTCATTGAATTTTGGAATATCTTTAATCTTGATTAATACTTCAAGACATGAATAATATTATATCTTCCATGATGCTCTCTTCTATTTGTCTACTGTTTCACACCAGGTCATGATAAGAGGATTATTTTATAGCATTCGTTACACCCTGCCACCTTTTTCAACCCCATATATCCTTCGTCAAGTCGCGTCGCCACCTTCAACAGTTACTACTTGGTCATCCAAAATGACTACCAGAACACTACGCAAGAGACCTGCCTCTGCAGTTACTCCAGATACAGTCAAGCCCCCCAAGAAACAGAAGATAAAGACCATAAAAGAAAACAAGAACGCGGTTCTAGAAGAACTACCGCACAATCTCGGCCCTGCTCCTGTGGCCAATGACGACGTTGAAGAAGCAGAGTCAACCACGACAGCCGCTATCAACGACGCAAATGTTCAAGAGACCCCTGAAGTAAAGAGTGAGGAAAATGAGAGCAAGCTGGATCTTGAGAAGTTGGCAAACATAAAAAGTGAAGACAATGACACAACTCCACGTCGGTCTCTCAGACCAAGGCGCTCTGCCGCAAAGTCATCGTACCTGGAATCAGACAATGATGCTGAGGACGTCAAGCCACAGACCAAGTCTCGTACCAAGAAATCGAACACCAAAACTGAGATCAAGGACGAAGATGTAAAGATCCCAGTCAAATCACCAGCAACCAAGTCAGGCAAGAAGACCAAGGCAAACCCCTATGGCCTCACACCCGGCATCACCCCATTTCCTGATTGGGCCCAGCCCTCCGCTGCAGACTGCGAGGAAGTCTATCGCCGATTAGCAAAAGTTCACGGGCAAGCAAAAGCGCCAAAGAAAATTCCTGCGCCATCCCTTGAGGTCTCGGGCTGTGGCGAGGTTCCCTCGGTTTTGGACGCCCTGATTCGTACGCGCCTCAGCGCAAACACGTCAAACAGGAACTCAAGCGCCGCTTTCAGAGGCCTCGTAGACAAATTTGGTACGGTAAAGGAGGGTATAGGCAAGGGAAGCGTTGACTGGAACAAGGTACGCACCGCGCCTTTGGCCACGCTGGTGGATGCCATTAAAACTGGCGGCCTTGCTCAGGTCAAGGGTCGAGATATCAAAGCGATTTTGGATATTGTCTACGAGGAAAACAAGAGCAGGAAAGAAGCCTTTCTAGGAGAAAAGAAGACAGGCAAGTCGTCAGATGTACTTGGGGCTGAGGGCAAGACACAGGGACAAAAGGACCTTGAGATTCTCAAGGCTGAGCAGAACGTCTTGTCTTTGGATCACATCCATGGCATGGAACCCGATCAAGCGATGCAAGAACTCATTCGATTCCCAGGAATCGGAGTCAAAACGTCTTCCTGTGTCATTCTGTTCTGTCTACAGCAACCCAGCTTCGCTGTGGATACTCACGTTCACAGACTCTCTGGCTGGCTGAAATGGATCCCTCCCAAAGCGACACGAGACGAGGCATTCAGTCATCTGGAGGTGCGCATACCAAATCATTTAAAGTACGGACTACATAAGCTGTTCGTCACGCATGGAAGAACATGCATTCGTTGTCGGGCAAACACGAGTGAGGGAACTGAAGAATGGCACGAGGCCGATTGTCCGCTTGAAGGGCTGGTTGAGCGGACTGGTAAGAGAAAGGGCGGGGGAGTGTCAAAGAGAAAGGGGAAAGCGGATGATGACTATAGTGACTAGGAGGACGTTGTAGAATGAAAGTGTACGATAACAATATGAGCGACTGATATTCAACTATCAAAAATCGTATTAAAATTCTAAGTAGACGTTAACACGAAAAATGATGCTGGGTGTGTTGCTGGGCTCATGAAGCTGACGAGAGTTTTGTCGCTGTATCACTGCAGCCTGTACAACGGCGCTTAGTCACTGTGGCGCATTGGTCGTGATTCCAATTAAACCCCTGTAAAAACGCGGCTTGTCGCGCGTGTCATGGAATGAACCCTCCCTCTAGGCTGTCTGTTAACAAATAGTTAGTGAGTGGGTAAGGTTAAGCATTGATTTTATCAACATTTTAATGTTTGACTTGACATCAGACAACCGAGTCCTCTCTCCTGTCCTTTTCCGTCAACCTCAAACCGCTCTGCTCTTCGGAGGCGATAGAAGCTGCCGACCTTTGGTGCACGGGCCTGAATCCCTTCTGTTTTACATACAATCACTGTCTTCCAAAAGTGGCACTTCATGTTTGTTTAAATAAAAGTTGAAACCGGTCCAGTATATCGACCTAGCAACCACCCACTTTCTCCCAAGCTCATTTTCACGAACTGCTTGGTATCCTCCCCCTAGGCTTCGAATACGCCGCTGAACAACACATTGATCTTACGATACACCGACCGTATTCTTCGTTTTCGATTTCTCAACTATCCCTTTCAAGCTCGACCGTCATCGACCTCTATTGTTGCCAACATTCGATGAAAGGCGCCACCACCTCCAATTGTTCACGAGATCGAGAAATGCCCCCGACGAGACACGGGAAGAACCATGGCTGCAGTTAACGAGGAGTTGATGGAATGGTATGAGAAGTTTCAGAAGATACCAGTCGAAAGCCATTTACTATGTCCACGGACGGATGACGAGGATGAAGAGGATTACAAGTCTTTCGACGACCCGCACTCCCAGATTACGGTTGAAGAAAAGAAGAAACGCATCGAGCAGGGCCAAGAAAGACTGGAGATCACATACTGGAACAGCTTGATTTTTGGCTTTGACAAGCAGGATGCTGGGAAATGGCTTGACGAATTCAAGAAAAGGCTCGAGGATTCTCTCAAGTATTGCGCTGAGTGTGTACTTAATTGGCACATGAAGCGTAAATATATGTTACAGCAATTTTCAGAGTAAGTTATGCGCTATGCCTCCACTGCGAGTACCATGCTGACGAATATACAGACGCTGGAACGAAGAGGCTGTTGGCGAGATTCATTCGTTATTCGACAATCTGGACATCAAGCGAATCGATCACAACCTTACCTGGGCCAAGCAATACATCGAAAAGATCGAAACGACTGGAGCTACGTTCAAGAAGTCACAATTCGGAGAGCACTTATCTGAAGTCCATATCTCTGTGTACGAGGCTTTGTGCTGCATCCCCTACATGGCCGATTCAAACCACAGGCTCACCTTCCAGTATGTCTTTCAACGCCTACAGGGGAAAAGCGGCCTCAAGCTGGGGACAAAGGATCCCCTGCCGGGGATGGCGTATTTCATCTTCGACCAAAAGAATGAGGATCGACGTAAGTGGGCGATGGAAAACTGGAAAAACCTCGACAGTGACGCCATGACGTTGGATCAGTTTGACTGGGCAGTGAGTGGCGGTCTAGCCAGCGCCATAGATGATATCAGCCGGAAAGATCTTGCTGCCCCAACGACCGAGGTCTTTCTCGAGATCGAGCAGTTCTGGCAGGGGTTTCACGAGATTCTGAGAACCCTCAATGTCGACATCATCCTCCAACGTTTGCGAAGTCTGGAGTTGAGGCCCGGCAGCTTCAATATATACGATTTACTATTCCGTCATATCCAGTTTTGCCATTCCGAAGGAGTTTTGGTCATTACCATCAACGTGCTAAAGAGCCTTCTTGAGAAGGCCCCGAAAGCATTTTGGGACGTCATTGGCGACGCACGTCCTAATGTCATTGCAGACTTGATCTTTAGCAGTCCAGTCTATAAGAGCCTACTCCGGCAGTCACTGGATGACTTCTGGACTGGCTCCATTATGGAATCTTCGTCACGCGTGCCGTTTCCCACCTCATGGGTCGAGCCCCTGCTACGGTCTCTGGATCACAACCGGAGGTATGACGCCTGTGAGGTGCTCATGCACACACTGTTCGAGTCATTGGCCAAGGACCCTAGTATCGGAGAACCGGGTCAGGCCGCCTGTATAAGAGCCGGGTTTGACGCTTTTCACTTCACAATGACCACCTTCCTGGACCCCGGAACCAAGATTGGTGCCGGTACGACGCATCTCTGGGCCAGTGGTGCTTTCAACTTAGTCATGAACTACAAAGGTCTGATCCTGAAGAATCTGCGTGCCCCTACTGGTAGCCTCGAAGGCTGGCAAACATTCCAAGTAGCAAACGCAGCTAGGAGACTTATGCAGGTGGCAATGAAGCTGGACATGAAGATCTTTGCCGAGGAGTACATTGCTTGTCTCGAGGGTAAGGAGCTGCAATCAGCCATCATCAGAAAATCCAAGACCTTCTGGGATGGTATCGTAGAGATGTTTGATATATCGTCGGAGCAAATCGGCCTTGCCAGGGATGTGCTTGTGTCACTCGAACCTTTGATCGGGATTGAGCAGGTCAGACCACTCAAGAACGGCGATGGGAAATTGACCCAGTCCAGCCAAAAGTTCAACGAGGCTCTCACTGGCACTGTGGATGCTCTCAGCTCGGTGCTTGGCAGAGTCTCTGAGCTCGATGCCACTGACCTCAACAGCTTGTTCGATGATCGTCTGGCCTTCCAATATACCATCGGCCTTTCCGCCCACGGCGAGCCAGATTTAGCTGAAGCTGCTGTTGGGTTGCTGAAAAGCTGGACTGGTGAAGTGTCTCGTAGCGAAGCGTTTCAGCAACTATCCCAGCTGCACCCGGAGCAGACTCTCTCCTCTATCGTATGGACGTTAGAGAAGGTCCTCAAACCCCCTTTTCCGTGGGGTCCCATCAGGCTCATCCTCAATATGAGTCGAGATGTTCTCCGTGGACTTACCGATCCGTCCTCGGGTGTGCTTCGTACCAAGACCCTTGAGCCGGTGTCTGCTGCTAAAGTTCTGCGATGGTGGAGTGAGTCGTGGCGCTTTGTTTCGACCTCTTGCAGAAACATTGAGAACTGGTCACGGTACATCCAGAATGCAGTCATGACGGAGTTCTGCCGTGAAATTATGGAACTTGCTGAGGCTCTCGTTGCTGAGGATGGTCTCATCACCTCAACCATTGCCAAGTCTCTCAAAAAGGAGGAAAAGGACATGATGTCTCAAATTCTGGTACCAGCAAAACAGCACTTCAGTGGCATGGAAAATATGATTCGTCTAAAGGATAGATGGCTCATCGATGTCACTGTTCGGGTCTTGTGCAAGATCCTCACTCGTCTGCGGGAGAACAACCTCGAGATTCATGCCGCCTCTCGCAAGCTCATTACAGATGCTTGCTTACCGACTTCAATTCCAGGAAAATATGTTCGGTCTACCAACCTTACGGATCAGCAACGAGCAGAGCTCTTGGAAGCACTTGGACAGACGGATGACGAGGTTCAAATCTATCAACTTGGTGTTGCTTCTGGGACTTCTGATTCAGCTGCTCAAAAATCGAACAAAACCAAGGTGCAGAGTAGGCTTGATGCATGGTCAAAGGGACCTGCCTCTACCGTGTCCAAGCCCGTCAGATCGAACCGCGACGATGTTCTGGAGCTCAGCAAGTCCATCGACAACCCCATCCTCAGGCAGCTCGAGGCCCAGGAGGCAAGGGAGGCGAAGGCTGCAAAGGCTGCTGCAAAGTTGGCAACCAGGCCTAAGATCAACAAGGCTCCGGTCATTCCTAATCAGAAATCGATCACTGCTTTGAAAGAGAGTAGGCAAAGAGCAAAGGAGGAAAAGAAGAGACGAGATGCTGAGGCAATTGCCAAAGCCAAAGCACTTCGAGGAGAGACTGTCCCTGGTGAAGGGTCTGGCCTCCTTGGCCTCAAAGCATTAGGGAAGGACCATAGCCGGAGTGAGATTATGGTACATAGTGATGATGAAGACTCCGACTTGGAGTCAGATGAGTCCGACGCCGACAACGAGCTTGCTGCACTGAGTACTGGCGGACCCAAGATGTTAGATGATGCCGAAAGGCAGCGACAGCAGGCATTGCGTGACAAGCTTCGCAAGCCTGTGAAGAAGATCAAGCAACAGCGATCTGTGAAGGATATGAGGGCCAGACTTACGCCTCCTATGGATTACCTACACAACACGATTCTGGCCTGGGATATCTTCCATGAAGGCAATGATCCGCCTAACGGTCCAAAGGGAACGTCTGTTGCAACCAAATACTCTGATCCAGCTTCATATGAGGCCACCTTCTTCCCCTTGTTGGCTTCAGAGGCCTGGCGATCTTTCGTCACAGCCAAGGATGAGATGACCTCTTCACCGTTTGGTATGAAAATTGCGAGTCGTGCAAGCGTCGACAGTTACCTCGAAGTCACATACACCATGCCAATGACCCAGGGCAAGGATCGAGGTGTCTACGATGGCGACATTCTGCTAGTTTCTGAATCAGAGACTCCTTTGAGCGAGCCCAACGCCCGTCACTGCCTGGCTCGAGTGCATCGCATTACCTACAAGAAGAATTTGATCGAGATCACTTATCGTGTTGCTTCCCGCGGTAATCCTCTAGCCCAGAACCTCACACCCGGTGTTAATGTATACGGCATCAAGATAACGAACATGGCAACCATCGAGCGAGAGTATGCGGCGCTCAAGAGCTTGCAGCACTATGATCTTATGGACGAAATTCTCAAGGCAGAACCCTCACCAATCTTGCAATACGGACAAGAGAAGATCGACAACTGTATGGAGAACTATGCTCTAAATCGTGGACAAGCCATGGCTGTTCTGGGAGCCTACGATAACGATGGATTCACTCTGATTCAGGGGTAAGTAAACGTATTTGTTCATATCGAGCATTGCTAACATGTTGCAGCCCTCCCGGAACTGGTAAAACAAAGACTATTGTGGCGATGGTCGGTTCTTTGCTATCAGAGCAACTCAGCCAGGCCAATAGCACTGGAGTTCCAGTGGGCGTTTCTCAGCGGCCCAATGGTCAGACTGCAGCAGCTCCACAGACACGGAAGAAGCTTCTAGTCTGCGCTCCCAGTAACGCAGCTGTAGACGAGTTGGTGTTGCGTTTAAAGGCTGGAGTCAAGACAATATCCGGCAAGACTAGAAACATCAACGTGGTCCGTCTTGGTCGAAGCGATGCCATCAACGCGGGAGTCAAGGACGTGACTCTTGATGAGCTGGTCAAAACACGGCTCGAGGGCGACACGACAAAAGAGAAGGCCAAGGAAGACCGAGACAAGCTCCACGAAAACGCAGGCAAGATCAAGGAACAGCTGTCTCATCTCCGACCACAGCTCGAGGCGGCACAAGGCGATGAGGATCGGACAGTGTACGATCGCTTATCGAGAGAATTTGCCGAGCTGAAGAAACAGCAAGCCAACATAGGCAGACAGATCGATGCAATTAAGGACAGCGGCACCTCTGTTGCACGAGAAATGGATCTTCGACGCCGCCAGATCCAACAGGAGATTCTCAACGCATCCCATGTTTTATGCGCTACCCTGAGTGGTAGTGGTCATGAAATGTTCAAAAACTTGGACGTTGAGTTTGAGACTGTCATCATCGACGAAGCCGCGCAGTGTGTAGAGCTCAGCGCGCTAATTCCTCTCAAGTATGGATGCTACAAGTGTATCCTGGTTGGAGATCCCAAGCAGCTGCCGCCCACTGTGTTGTCGCAGTCCGCTGCCAAGTTCGGGTACGACCAGAGTCTGTTTGTGCGTATGCAGCAGAACCACGCCAAGTCCGTACATTTGTTGGACATGCAGTATCGTATGCACCCTGAGATCAGCTTGTTCCCCAGCAGAGAATTCTACGAAGGCCAGCTCCAGGATGGCCAGAACATGATGGAGCTACGTCAGCAGCCGTGGCATAAGAGTGCACTGCTCGGACCGTACCGTTTCTTCGATGTCCAGGGTGTTCAGGAGCGTGGGCGTAAGGGGCAGTCCCTTGTCAACACGAAAGAACTCGATGTCGCTTTGCAGATGTTTGAGCGCTTCAGCAGGGAGTACAATGAGTGTGACTTGACTGGCAAGATTGGCATTATCACCCCGTACAAGGCTCAGTTGTACGAACTTCGAAACCGATTCAGTGCGCGCTTTGGTGAAAATATCACCAACATCATCGAGTTCAACACGACAGATGCCTTCCAGGGTCGTGAGTGCGAAATCATCATCTTTTCGTGTGTACGAGCAAGTTCTACTGGAGGTATCGGTTTCATGACTGATATTCGACGTATGAACGTCGGATTAACCCGTGCCAAATCTTCTCTCTGGATCCTGGGTGATTCAAGAGCCCTTGTGCAGGGTGAGTTCTGGCGAAAACTGATCAAAGATGCCCAAGACCGAGACCGATATACACAAGGCGATGTCTTGTCCATGTTCCGCAAACCGCTTGAGCGAGCTAAGCCAGGCATGTATACTACGCCTGCTCTACCCGCACCGCCTAAACATCAGGACAAAGACGTCGAGATGCGCGACCCATCGCCCAAGAGATCGTCAACGCCGATATCAAAATCGGCAAGCCCTGCGCCAGCACAACCTAAGCAACCCGAAGCCCCTATGCAAATCCCTGGCCTGGGGGCCCCGAAAGAAGAGATTGTTCCTCGCTCCGGAGGTCCTCCAGTTATCCACACATCATCGACCAAGCCTCCTGGTGGAGAGACCAAGAAACGAACACACGATACGTCTGATTCAAACCAGCCTGGACCTAAGAGAGTATGTACAACGCATCAGCATGCCTCATTGATTAAGATTATGCCTTTTTAACACCCAAATAGATAGCAAGCGATAGGGGCCGTGGGGGATTGATGGGCAAGTTTGGCCAAAAACCACCCCGAGCACCTAAGCTACCAACAGATCCATCTGCCATGTCAGTTCTGGGAATGACGCCGCCAGAGCGACCACCGCCGATACCAACGGAACCGGTGAATCCACCAACTGGCCCAGCATCGGGCAACAACAAGGTAAGGGCAGTCAGAAGATCGAGTCTTGTGCCGTACTAACTAGAGTATAGCCCATGCGACCATTACCGCCCCCAGGACCTCGCAAGAAGACGAAACCCAGCCTCTTTGTTCCTAAAAGGCGATAGAGTATTGCCAGCTCTGTATCATTACTGCAACTTCGGAGAATATGTTTTGTCACAGCATTTACTGGTGTTTTGGCGGGGGATTAGAATTTTGGAGGGACTTGGCACACTCATATTCACATTCACATTCACACATGCATCCGACGTAGGCATTGCTTCTTCTTCTTCTTTTGCGTTTATACTTTTTTCTCAGGGTGGTAATATTGGCGGATATGGTTCACAGAGAAGGGTTGGCTGCATTGATAATCGTAGCACCACAATTCTTTGTGTATGCAAGGGG
Organism: Fusarium penzigii; assembly: GCA_013623535.1. Classification (NCBI taxonomy): domain Eukaryota; kingdom Fungi; phylum Ascomycota; class Sordariomycetes; order Hypocreales; family Nectriaceae; genus Fusarium; species Fusarium penzigii. The sequence goes on from JABFFC010000849.1 coordinate 31,869, forward strand.
GAAATACAATTACACCGCTAGTGGTAAAGAATGAACCTTGGAAAGGGGAACAAGGGGTGGACAAGGGCGACTGCGTATTGCAGCATCTGTGAAAAAGGCGCAACGCGTCCCGAATGCTCGATGAGGTAATATTTACGAATGAGGGAGCATCTCAACAAACTTGTTGAGGTCTGATGTTCCTGATGCAATCGTTTCTACCTACCTATTATCCATCTCAGTGGCCATGGTCGAAGTCGTTGTAGTAGTCACGTGACTGATTTCAAGGCAAGGTCTGTTACATGGTCACGATAGTTTCGGCAGGGATCGTTTCTTTCCCTGCCGTGGGTAATTTGAAGGATTCGTATCAATTCTTTTGTGTTGAGTAGGGCGCATAAGTTGACGTGTCTAGCTCATGTGCGTCTTACCTGGGTATGCAGCTATTATTGTGATGAATCTTGTAGTCAATGCAGTGATGCGGTCAGAATAGAGGATGAGTCGAGCAATACGTAATGGAGGAACAATGACGATTGTGCAGTCTTAGGATCATTTAGGAGATGAAATCAAGCAGGTGAAAGGATATCTAACCTAACAAGGACTAATCTAGCTAGACCTTATGGTACTCTGATTGGGTCAAGCAAGACTTTTGTGGAATACCAGTAGTGATCTTTGTGCAGCCTTAGGAGTCCCATCCTCTGGAGATGAACAAGAGAAGCTGCCAGTAGCTTGCGATGGGATGGATAATTGAGACCTGGCGTAAATGGGTTGGGGGAAAGAGATCAGCGGTGGCGCGCTCATATTGGCTGCACAAGCTAAGCTAGATTATCCGTACAACGCAATGTCCAATCGACTTGTGAGGTTGGTGTACCGGTGATGTTCAGCTGTGTCGTCGTCGCAGTTGGGAAGAGATAAAACTAGCTTAGTTAGGTAAGTTAATTAATGCACGATGCGATATGCAAGATGTGATGGGATGCGACTTGACCTGGCGGGGAGTGGCAGAGAGGAGAGGGAAGCGGCACTGGCCCCAACTTTTTGGACAGATGGTGGAGGGGCAAACCTGAGGGACCATCACCATAAATCACCAGGGTGTTAGTTATTGGGGCCGGGAGCTGGAAAGATTACCAGCCGCGATGTTACAGTGAACCCCAGTAGAGCAGGCATGAAGTAGGGATGAGCGGCCAGGACTCCCCCTGTCAAGAGAGGATTAATTGCCGAGTGAATTTGTTTGTTTCCCATTTCTCCACCTTTTGTACGCCAACGACATGTTTCCTTTTTAATTCGCTGTCAAGAAAAGCAAAGTTTAGAGAGATGGGAATATGTCTTCTCTTGATGGTGGTGGACTTGAAGAGAAGGCAGAAAGAAGAAGAACGGTAGAGAAGGAAAAATAAAAAATGAAACCAAGATAGAACTGATATCAATGGTATTGAGAATTAGTGTCAAGAGAGAGAGAATTGCCGATATCTTAGTATTGTATTGAGCAGGAAAAAAGAGACTGAAAATGAAAGGGATCTACAGTACAGATGATGTAAAAGATGAAGATGTCGATCGTGATAAGTTCTTGGTAATTTGGTGTAATTAGCAGATCCTTTCGGAGCTAATGAACTGCTAGACCACCACTCTGTTGGGTCCCTCTTGCACAACCACACAGTATCCAACCTATCAACGTAGTAATCTACATGAGATTTATCCTAAACCCTGGACACTAATAAGAGATGAAGAAAAGACACCATCGAGTGAATTAACCTTTGGTAACGGGGCTTAACGGCAAACCACAAAACACTCTTGATCTTCTCTAGTTCCAGCTGAGATATCCTCGAGAGGGTGTTCTTCAGTGACTAGCTCTTTTTCTTCCTCTCTCTCTTACTCGTTCTTTCTCGTAGATCTCCCTCCATGAAGTAAAGTAAACGGAACCCCTAAAAAAAATCAAGACGACAATGACGGCATGACGATGGGCAAGATGGGAAACTAACTTGACAAGTTCATTAGCCAAGGTCTAGTCTACGTTTTCTCTTAGTGCGCTAGACTAACGACCTGACCCCCTTGACCCCTAACTACCGTGTTTTAGAGGCAACAAGAGGCTTGGGAAAGGGTGATGGCAGGATAAAAGGGTTGGAGAGTGTAAGTAGGTACTCTAGTAGTGCAGCGAGTGTAGCACTGGTATTGTGAGGAAAGTGATGGTGCATTTTGATTCTCCTTTTCCTTCCTTCCCCCTC
>JABFFC010000851.1:0-16627 GCA_013623535.1 Fusarium penzigii
TCCTCGGACAGTGCGTTGGGCTGTGCTTGACGACTTGCATATGGACATCCATGGTTATGGTGACCCGTCCCAGAAAAAGGCCCAAGAGGCGACTTGATACCAATTTTCCTGAATTGAGCAGAAGCAATAATGGATGATCATGTAATTATGCCGTAACTGGTCTATACAATACATACAAGTTTACAGGCCTCAGATGAGCGTGTTTCTCAAGAGCTGAAAAGATGTGGGATGTGGATGAAGATGAGGATGAGGGAGGAAGGAAATAGAAGCGAGGGAAGTAAAAAATCAATCCGCTATGTGCATGCAATGGTGCAAGGGAGGTGCGAACTGACCATAGCATAGCATCCATTCTTGATCGGACAAATTCCAAGGAAGGAGGTACCGGTACTTTGGACCACATGCTATTCTATGTACCTTCTCCTTCTTCCCGTTTGTATCACTCAGTGTCAACTTCCATTTACAGCCAAGTTCTGATGCTCCGATCATCTTCAATTACGGATGGGATGAGATGAGATGACTGACACTCACCCATCATTTACCATCTACACTTTGTATCATTCCAACAACCAACTGAAGTGGTCTTGATCTGACTCTTGAATCGTATGGCCCCGTTTTCTGTTTGTTTTGTTATTCCCTATTTCGTTCATGTGCACCCACGACATGGAATATACGACGAGGACACCACTTTGCTCTACTGTGCCCGTCATCCGAAGCCACATTCACAGTGTATCCCCCGTCACTCTATGCCTGTTATCCCTACCTCATGAAGTCAAGTAGAAACAAGAAAGCAGAAACGAGAAACGAAACAGCCGCGGGCGCTTCTTAGCTTACCTTGTCCTGACCCTGGCCACCATCATGCTTCGCCAAAGAAGCAATCTTGATGCTTACCTCAGGCCATGGAAGCACACCCACAGAATCGGATAATGCTGCAGAATGCTGTAGGTACGTATTTCAAAGGCGAAAGGTGAAAAGTGACAAGATGCATGACCTCTTCTCTACAGTATTCAATGATTTACTTCTGCTTGTGCATGATGTGCGGCACATCTCCTCACTCTAGTCCCAAGAGATTGAAGCAACGGGCACCATTCCTTGACAATGCAACCTACAATTCGCTCGTGCCAAAAACCCCGTACTCAAGGTTATGGGCGTCGAGAAAGGTAGCTTGGGTCGGAACTTTGAGGAGATGTGACGACGCTTATGCGAGTTGAAGAATCCAGTAGGTCTAGGGGCGCATCTAGCAGCTTGTGTTTCGAGGAAAGACAAAGTCCCAGCCGCCTATCCGTGCATCAACGGGGGTTATGTCCGGTGACCGTGTGCTCCGTATGGCCCTACCCACTTGGTTTTGGGGGTTGTGCGACTCGGTAAAGTGGGCAGTACAATAGAAATGCTATTTGAAACTCAGTTGACATGTCGCGAGCAGATCATGCTACTCCTATTCCCTCTCCTATTCCTCGAGGCGGGCTGAACAACCCATATGGCGTGCTGGGGAAATGAATGCAATAACACGACGAAGACTGTTCTATCAATGAGAGCCGTGGATAAGGATCTTGATGGACGGCATTATGGATGACCTGCATACGCATATTAATGCTGGTCATGCTATTAGACGCATACTGCCTCATTACTCGAGTCGCATACAACAGCATGCAGGGCCAGGACCTCCCTGATTTCCCGGCAAACGTCTTTCAGGCGTCTTCAGGAGTCGACGAAGCATTTGTGCCCCCGCTGTAATGTGTGGTATCATCTCATTCCAAGCCCGTCCGATAGTGTTTACGGGGCTGGTCGAGACGAATCTCGTCAGTTTACAGCCGACACCAAGACCCTGATCCCTTTCCTTTACACTTTGGCTCTCACCAGGCCCCTATTGTTAGTCTCCTCGTCCCGAAGCGAGATCAATCAGGGGTGAACTTTTCCTTCAACGGTTTAGGATCCATAGTAGCCCGTGGCTCCCGTGGCTCCCGTCTTGTTCAAGAAAGGAGAAGAAGTGAGTTTTTGAAGATGGTTGGCCATGAGCGTCGCGTCCCTTGCTTGGAGCAAACCCAGGGCTGCGGGACAAGGTCCCTTGAAAGTGATACAGGGCAATGTGTTTAAGGGGGGAGGACCACAATGGCAGAGGCCGAGAGTTTGATGGCCAAATAGGGCATCATGATGGGAGTCAAGAGCAAGCAATAGAAGGATGGGGCCAGACCAGGCATGGCCAGAAAGAGAAGTAGTGTAGAGAGGCTGGAAAGAATGTGAGCCTGTCGATGTCATGTCGTCGCCTCGAGTCAAAAAGCCCATCCATGCTAGTGTTGGATGGTGAGCTGAGGCTTCTCTGTCAAAGTGCGCTTTGAGATGTTGATTGGAGGTTGGGTAGAGAGCCGAGTGGCGGCCGGTGGTGGGGATGTCCCAAAAGGCCATCAACCTTTGCGATGATTGGTTGAATATCTGAGAAATCCAGCCAATCGTTCGCCAGAGACGGCATGCCATGAAGAATATCAGAAAAGAGCTTGGATCATGGATGGGACTTGTGATGGATGTGGTATGGAAAACACTCCTAGCGTTGTTGCTAGCACTGAGATAACTTACAGGCATCGTTTACTAGACTGGATATGATGGTCGAGTTTTTTTTATTTCCTTTTGATTCAATATGCCCTGCAAGAGAATCTGACAGTTCTGGACATCAAAAAAGGTTAATCATCATGAGCGAACGAGGTCTGGGTATTACAGCACACGTATCCGAGACTGAGGATTTCCCTTGTCTTGTGGATTCCTTCCCCCCCTTTTTTTTTCCTTTGGGATCGTTGATGAGGTCTTTTTTTTTTTGGTTTACTGGGATATTTCCACTATGGGATGTAATCTTCAGTTGCATAAGCCAAAGGGACCAATGGAGTGTCCTCGAGGGTGTTTTGTTCGTCTTGATGATGCAGGAGGCAGTAGTTAGGTAAGATTATGGTTGGTTTTTGAACGTGTTGTTTGATATCAATTCTCATTATCTATCTGGGTTGGTAAAATGGGAGTCAATTACTGTATCAGCATGCGATAGACAGAGATGGCTGGTAGATAGATACACCGTCGATTCCTTGGGTGGTACAGCCCGAGCCCCCTCCTCGGAGACTAAGAAGAAGAAGAAAGGGCCAAAGCTTGCATGCACGTGCCGAGTTATTTTTTTATTTTTTTCAGAAAGGATCTTCATGTTGAAAAGGTATCGATACTTGAGCCATGTACCGCCTCATCGGCGGGATTGAATTCGTTTTGGAAGGGTAAGAAAAACCAGGCCTGTCTCTTGCGGTTCAGGGTCTGAGAGGTTTGATGATGGTACACCCTCGGGGCGTCGGTATATCTAATGTGGCTCAGCCAGGATGGATACGTACCCTGGCTATTTTTGGAGGTTGTTCCCTGTAAAAATCTTCGGTGTTGCCGCAAACGCGTGGACTGAAATACCCTGTACTTGAATCTCGAAAAGTAAAAGATATTCAACCTGGGCTGTAAATAGGTCAAGATAGGGTTTTTGACTTGGTTGATTTACGTTATGGGTGTATACTTTTGGATGGATAGTAGCAGCGCGGAGAATAGATGATGGAATTCTGGGGGAGAAATCTTTGTTGGATCAATAATGGTATATGATGATTCACATGTCACTGAGAAGAATAAAAAGGGTCAGTATAGTACGTAGTACAGCACACCCATAATTCATGGACTTGTGACTCCCACAATTTGCATGTTTCACAACATTCCCTCCACTAGCCGCCGTTCATATACAAGCTGTCACGTTTAAGCACTGACCAGATTATTTACTGTTTCTCTTGTCCTTTTACTACCTACCCATGCTTACCATGACGTCGTAAAAACAGTCACGGGATCCAGATTTCTTTTCGCTTGGAGTCGTAGCTGCGTAAGTAGCCGAGAAGACGCCTTTTTTTCCTTTCCTTTCCCCAATAAGGAATGGAAGAAGGGTCATCTGTGTTTCATGTCTCATGTGCCCTTTCTTGATTCCTGTGCCGACGTTTCCTCGTGCATGTAGTTCTTGATCTCGAAACATTCCTTTTTCTGATAGAGACACGGAAACCCGGGGAGCTGGTCCTAGCTTTTTAAGATGATCTTGGGCTGAATCAGATTTGCAAAAGCTGTCGATCTAGTTTAACTACGACATCAATAGCTGATGCTCATGATTTACACCAATTCTTTCTGGCTAATCCTGGCTAGAGCCGGAAACAGAAATACAAGCATACCAGTTGAGAAGAGTATGCCAAAAATAACACAAAACCTTGAGTTTAATACAGTCCATAACCAAACCGATGGGGGGGAAAAAACGAACAAGAAGCAAGGCCAAAGGCGACTTGAGGCGACTCGGCCTGTGGGGCTTCGGGGCGCATTGACAGAGAAAGAATACCGGTAGAAAAAGACCCCCCACAATTTGTTTGACCGAACTGTGGCTTTACATCATTCATTCTTTGTGGCGCATGTCCCGGGGGCACGGGTCCGAATGAGGGATTGTGCTCCGGGACTCGATGGGAAGGATGAAGGAGGAATGGGAGTTGATCTTTTATTTTTAGCTGACATAGGTGTTAAGGAATGAAATCAATTTTTTACCACATTCTATCCAATATAAGCCAACTAGCCTGGCATTAAGCCTTGTGACTGTCAAGCTTGGAACGTGGCATATCAACAACACCATGCATGATTTTATATTGAAGTTTAAGTCATCGACCCATGACATCTAGTTCGCTAGTATACCAGTACATGTATGGTCGCCAATGACTCCTTAAGTCAGAAAAACACCGGTAAACGTAAAGAAGTTCGCCATGCCAACACGTAGCTCCCACCCACCGTACAACTGAGACAACACATCTCAACCCGCATCGGTCATATTCCTCAGATCAGTATTACCCTTAACGACAACCGCCTTACATTTTTATTTTTCTCGCCTCACATTCTGTCACCATCTTCCTTGAACAGCTGAGATGCACATCCAAACCTAACCATTTAACAAACATACTGTACATACGCAAAAACACCCGGCTCTTGTTTTTCTGCCTTATGCATCTTCACATCATTCAACGTGTTCAAGCCCATCTTTCCATCTCTGCAGATCCCGAAATTCCAACACCCCCCTGTCCAACAGCATGAAGTTCTTTGGTGCATTTTCGTTTTAGCGAGCGTGGCTGTGTCGGAAACAAAGGACAACAGAGTTGTGGCGTTGAGTGCCCCCATATAACGCTGGGAGGCCTACAGTACAGTACAAGCTAAGTCGGTGTCACCGCTGCAACTACTGGGATTTTCTTCTACACGTCGATAGAGCCTCAATTCAATAACCCACCACGAGGGGAGGTTTAGGCAGCAAATCCATTCAATACCATGCAAAAATGCACCGCTTTTTCTCGAAAACTACTAGTTGATACTGAATATCAAACATTCACCGTAACTCTAAACTTGGAACGTCCAATTGATAGACCATGTCAAAATACCTACTCTGCATATTCACTAGTAATCATACATACCCCATCTTCCTCATGACTCCTACACCTAGACGAAGCATAACCACAACCCGTTGACGGTTGATGCACGAGCTCACCTGATGTTGACCTTGAGCTCGCTCCTACTGCCCAGACTCGGATATCGAATCGTCCGGTACTTCCGATGACGGACGCATGTCGCAAGCAGAGGAGAGTCACTCTGTTACTAGACGTCAGAGCAACGCCACGCTCAATGCTCTCCAGGTTCAAGGGGCTTATCGCTCCCACGCAATAGACTCCCTGTGCATTCTCGTTTGTCGAATCTTGGCACTCGCTGCAGTCTCAAGCCTCGGTGAAACGTCCTACTCGTGGCCTTCATCCTACACCAGGCCTCGAACGACCCAACAGCCAGCCCCCTCCTTAACCTCTCACCCTTCACCCTTCACCCTTCCTCCTTTACGCCCTCATATCCTTATCCACGCCTCGCGAAATCCAATCCGCAATGGCCATGACCGTGATCATGGGGTTCACGCCACTGGCGCTGGGGAATACGCTGGAATCTGCCACGTAAAGGTTCTCTGTACCCCAGACCTGGCCCTTTTCGTTCACCACGCCCTCGTCTCGGCTCGCACTCATCCGGCACGTGCCCATCTGGTGTGCTGACGACCAGAATGCTTCTGGAGGTTTATTATCCACCTCTCTGAGCTGCTGAAGCCAGGCAGAAAAGGCAGGATTGTTTGTCTCGGGGTCGGCCACTGGGTCCTTGCTCTCAAGGCCATGCTCAGGCAGGGGATCTGCAGGACGGATGAAAGGCTCCAGTCCAGGCAAGAGAGGACGGATCTCTGTTGCTCCCGTGACATAACATAACTTGCACAGGGCTTCCACACCGAGCAGCGTATTTGCTCGATCGTAATCTGAAGGTGTGTAGTCGATCCTGGGCTGTCCAGTGATGGGATCTGGGAATACTTTACCCGAGTCTCGGTCACGAGTCAACGAAATCCATCCGTCCATGTGCTGGTACTTGGCGAGCTGAAGCTTAATATCCAAGCCACTAGTCCACGGAATCGTCGACATGATTGCGTACGGCTGCAGATTCAGTTAGCCCTAGACTACTTCCACTATATCAAGTAACCTGGATCTGATGCACTCACCAGCATGCATGTCGTCTCCATCTTGACTCCGTAGCCACTACCGTCAATGTTCTCAAATTCAGGACAGTAGCTGGTGATGATGCCGCCCTCCCAAGGACGAACACTTTCCTTGTATACGGCTGTGACGAAGTTGCAAGGGTGCAGGTGCAGATTGGAGCCGAGATGCTCGTTCTGAGTAGAAGAATGCGTCAGCGATATGGGGACGGAATTGTCCCAGGCAAGACACTCACATTGATGCCACTCTTCATCAGAATGAGAGGGCTTCGAAGAGACCCGGCAGCCAAAATGACCTTCTTGGCCCTGATCATGATCTTTCGCTTGACCCTCTCACTATCTGGTCCACTCACTCCTCCTGAGGCATCTCTAGATTTCCACACTCCCTCAACACCGATAGCCTTCTGTCCATCCTCATCGAATACAACCTGCTCGACGTGGAAGCCTTCCATAAACTGTGCACCAGCTCTCGCAGCATCGGGAAGCCAGGTCGATGCAGGGCCTCGCTTTTCTGCTGTACCGCATCCCAGATGACACTGTCCGCAATAGTGCTCTTTACCTGCCGTGTTTTGTGGAGCTGGACGAGCAGTCCATCCAAGCTTGTTGGCACCGTTGAGTAGGACCTTATTTCGATGATTGTGTCGAATGTTCTCCGTACCAGCTCCCTGGAACTCCCAGATCCGGTCGATGCACTCATCAAAGGCAGCTGACTCAAAGAACGAGAGTCCCTCGTCTGCCCATTCCTTACGGACATAGTCCTGTGGCTTTAGACATACACTCCAGTTGACGGTGCCACCACCTCCCCAAGCACTACCAGCGGCTACGTTACAGCCCGTGTCGTTTGTCTGGAAGAACCCCCCGTTGTCGAACAAATATTCAGCTCCTGCATCCTGGGGCAAAGGTAAATGCGATGGTGGGAAATGATAGGCCTTGTCAACGACGAGTACTTTATGACCAGCCTGTGCTAGGTTTCTGGCAGACACACCTCCGCCACAGCCCGACCCGACAATGACGACGTCAGTATCTACGACATGGGTGTTGTCGCCGGTCTCAAATTGGAGAAAGCCGAAGTTGAACCCATCCCTAGCCCGCCAGTCCTTGGGTGTATCAGTGTAGCCGGATAGTTCTTTGAGGATAGTGTTCGTCTGGGCGTTACTCTTGAGGGCCAGAGTCGTGATGGACTTGGCAAGCATCCTCCAGCGTGTCTTGTTGGAGGTCACCCATGACTTGATGATGGCTTCACGAACGGAAGCCGGCTGATTGATAATGGGTTGCCAGTAGCCTGTGATAAAATAGCTCCCAGGTCGGGTTCTGCAGAGACGTGTTAGCAACTGCCCTATGCATTGCCTGGTTTATGCGCTCACGCGATTAGACTCAGTAGTCCACCGAGCCGTCTCTGCTGACTGGGAGGACTGAAAGCCATGGTTCTGATAAGATTCTCTCTGAAAACTGCGTCATACGCTGGCCGATTCTCTAGAAATGCCCTGATATTATCCTTGGAAGCCGGCGCCGCAAGGGACTTGAGGGCGTTGTCGACCACATCCTGATATTCTTTATCTTGGAGCTGAACCTGATTGTTGCTGTCAGTCGCATCAGACTGGGAGGTGATGGAAGGTAAAACGCCGTCTATGAGAGCATAGAGGATATCCCATTGGTCGTCGGTGAAGAAGTCACGAGGCGGAAGTTCCGGAAGAGCTGTAGGAATCGGGGTCTGGATGGACTGATGAGCTGCCATTGCGGCTGGAAGGGGGGCAAGTCTAGGTTATATGCAAGCTGTTGATGCCTGTGGTTATAGCGAGTACACAGGGGACAGGACAATGTCTCACAGCGGTGTCACTTTGTACAGAGCAATGTTTGAGGTTCGAACAGGACATGAAGTATCGGGAGGGTAGATAATGAAGAAGTCAAAGACCAAAAAAAAAATGATGCCACAACTGGTTGTTATCAATAAGATCAAGATCGTGTTTGCTTCAATGGTACAAACGTAAATGAGATGTGTCTGTGCCACTTTACCTTGGTTTCCATCCCTAGTCTAGTTTCCGAGTGATGGACAGGGGACCCATAGTCTTGTTACTGTAACTGTGGGAATACTGTTACCAGTACTAGACAGACAGAGAGAAGAGGGAAGAGAAGAGGGGAAAAGGTTTGAAGGGGGGTTAGTTTAAGCCGAAAACAGAGAGCAATACTAGGGATATGTGACATTGAAAAAGCTGTGAAAGAATTGCAGCAAAGTCAATACCGTATTGTATGTACTATGTACAGTATGAGTGTGAATTACCTAGTACCAATTAAGTGAGGCGCGCGGGGAAAGAGATCCACGGTCCATGGATGGCTTTAGTTTACGACATGGACATAGAATAGAGGTTGGCAAGAACATGTCAAACCGATGATGTGTTGACTGATCTTATGATGATGGGTTGCAAGAAAAGCTGGGGTAAGGTTTACTAGCCGAGGCATCTCGTGATTCAATAGTTTTTTTCTCAATCAGCTAATTTCAATGTCAAATAGTATGTAAGTAGTATTCAAGTTCATAGTATAACAATGCCTACTTACTAGGTATAATATTTTGGAGGATAATTTTATCGTTGATGTATTGGTTTGCTGGGCAGCGCAGATCTAATCTAATCACACAGAACCAGAATACGGGTTCTAGTGAATCGTCAACATTCATAACAGAATCATGCACTTTCAAACAGGAATTATCCCACCTAGGCCTATCCCTTCCACGTTTGAGATGTCATCTCAACTAGTACATAGTGTCAGATCAGTCCCAGCAGCCTTGTGAAAAAGGTCCATCCATGTCAGGCTCTTCCTTCCCAAAACATAAAGTCGGGTTCACCTGACACACCACCCACCTACTCACCTATTAAACGCAGCAAGGTACTACTGTAGGTAGGTACTCTTTACTGCCAACCAAGGTAGCGACAACCAAATATCACCGTACCATACTATACCATACCACTGCTGCCAGCGCATATCGCAAAATTTCTCATCATGCTCAAGTTGACCAAATCTAGCCTGTACCACCTCAGAATTAGAACCAGTTCATGCAGTTCAGATAAACACCTTGCTTTAATCAGCCAATCCAGACCTCATTAGGAAAGCACAGCTATGGTGGAACCGGCACCGGCCCGGAGCAGCAACATATTCCTTTATCACGGCTCACGGCGTTCGGAAAGACACACACTTGCAACTCTAACCAGAATCACAAGAGCAACTTGAGCATTTCTGGAAACATTCAACCCAAAAGTAGTATGTCAGATACAGCCAGGATCCTCCTTGTAGGCTGCGGTGCCATCGGCGCCGTCGCAGCATTGAACCTTGAACGAGGCGGGCAGGCTTCTGTCACTGCAGTGCTACGGTCAAGCTATACTGTTGTCAAAGAGAAAGGCTTTACGATTAACTCCCTAGAGCACGGAGAGATCAATGGTTGGCGACCAACAGAGAGTATGTCCCATTCGCTATAGCACCGCTCTCCCCTCGCCTGCTAACCACCTTGTTGCTTAGTATTATCTTCTGTTCCAGATGTTTCCAAGAACAACATACCCCCCTTTGACTACATTGTTTGCGCTACAAAGTCGATTCCGGAGGTTGGCCCACAGACCGCTGATATCTTGCGTCCAGCTGTGACCCCTGGCCACTCAGTCATTGTACTGATCCAAAACGGGCTCAACATAGAGACACCTCTATTGGATGCCTTCCCACATAACATTGTTCTATCAGGTATCAGCATGTGCGGCTCCGCTGAGCCTCAGCCAGGAACTATTGAGCATACTCGTCAGGACGAGCTTGCCATTGGACCCTTCCGTGATACTGAAGCTGCACGTGAACGAGCAAAGGACTTTGTTACTCGTTACAGTGCTGCAGAGCGCTGCTCATGTTGGGTTGATACGGACGTTGCCTTCTCTCGCTGGAGGAAGCTTCTCTATAATGCTGTGATCAACCCAACTTGTGCGGTCACAGGTCTTGATACTGGCGATATGCAGCTCTGTCCTGGTTTGGTTGACCAAGTTGTTCGGCCAGCCATGAAAGAGATCCAGGCTGCAGCGGCGGCTTATGGTCACCAACTTTCAGACGATGTAATTGAGGACATGATCGTTTCGGATCCTATTGAATCTCATATCCCACCTAGCATGCTAAACGACGTGAAGAAGGCAAGTCTTTTTTGCGAACAATATCATTGACTCTCTTGCTGACTATTATATCCAGGGACAGTGCATTGAGTTAGAAAACCTCGTCGGAGAGCCCCTGAGGGCAGCAAAAGCCCGGCAAGTTCCAACGCCGGTACTCAACAATCTCTATTTTCTTGCGCAAACGTATCAGTGGAGGACCATGCAGAAGCGCAAAGCCTGAGATGCTATGCTTTTAGTCAGCACGACGCTGTACAATCGACTGATAGATTTGCAACCCTGCCATTTCATCAATAAAGTCCGTCCTCACATATATATGAGAGTCCCAGAATACAATCATACTATTCTATTCGCCTAAAAACAAGTCACATCAATTCAAAAAGTCATACTCACTACCCATACCTGCCAGAAGAAATTCTAGAGCGGACGGAACAGATAGCATATCCATATCATCGCTCTCCCCAGCCATGCTAAAGCCGCCATTACCAGCAAAGCTCCCTTGATACGGCGGTGCGCTGGACTGGCCACCCCCAGAACCATCAAAACCTTGAGTAGTCGCACGCCCTCGAACTTCTCCATCTACGTGAGCAATGGGATTAGAGTGTTCTGAAAACAACGGCCTCCTAGATTGCCCAAATTCAGACGACAGTGACGTTGATGGGAAGTCCGAGTCTAGTGTCCCTCCAGATCCACCAGAAGCCGTGTGATTAGGGATATGGAGAGTGTTGGGTCGTAGGGCAAAACTGGACAGTCCTCCTTGCAGCCCATTGGATTGCTGTTGTGACGATTCCGAGGCCCCCGTCTGACGTCCTCCCCTGCCACTCCATATCTCCCGACACTTGAAGAGACGTAACAGGCTTTTAGCATAAAACCATTGCTGGCAGAGCTGGTCAAATGTGAGTAGAAATGAGTCGAACATGCGAAGAGACTTGGCTGCCACAAGAGGGCTGGGTGAGCCGAGCTGACTTGCGACATGCACGGTAGCAGTGAAGAGCACATGCATGGCAGGGAGCCAGAGTTTACACAGCAAGTCTCTGGCACGCAGAGATTCGAAAACCGAACTCAGCACGGCAACTGCGTCTCCGCATATGTCAAGGTCACTCGCATTCGTCGTTAAGCTTGCCTGGGAGTCAGGTCTTGGTGGAGGCCTATGAAGTAGGATGAGAAAGTTGTTGTATGTCAGGTGGAGGGTCGATTGCCAAGTGTCTGGCGTGGGAAAGGAGAGACGGAGACGCTCGGGAAGATTTGTCATGAACTGGGCCAAGGCCTCATCTGCTTGCTTCGTAGCTTCGATCTTGTCCGCGAGCGAGGACCGTAACGACACCCGCGTTTTCATTGCCCGCGAGAAAATGATGCACAATTGTGTGTGTTGTATGGCAAAGGTAGACTCTGCGTCGGGGATGCCGTCGAAATGAGGCTCCTGGAGTGCCGGCACATCCGACTCCTCGAGATCACTGGACGAAGAAAAAGTGGTTAACAGGCTTGCCCCAGCCTCGTTACAGACTCTCGATCATCACTTACATGGCTTGTGGTCGACCACTAGCGGCTGAGACCATTACATCAAACTGGAAGAGAGTCCACCATATCCGGATCCATTGGTATTTGTCAGGAGCATTGAGGTTCGAGTGGGATGCGTCACGATGCATGCCCATACCTATGGCTACGCGAACGGCAACGCCAATCCAGTGCCAGGAGTTGGAGACGACATCTTCGAGATCCTGACAATGCCACGACAGTAGAATGGCAGCCTGAACATAGGACTCACGATCCTGGTCGAAGCGACTGTCAAATACTGCTTTTGCCCTGTGGAAAAGCTCTGACTTGAGATTTTGGAGGTCAGGTGGCCGCGGTGCCAGAACATGGGCGCCCACGAGAAGAATAGAATGCAAGAGATGCAAAGACACAGTCTTGGTGGGATCGGCGCCCGTGTATCTCTTCATAAAGAGCCGCTGATCGACAACGGGGAAGCCGCGGTTAACGTGGACGAAGTAGGCGTTGATAAGTTGGTCAACCAGGGCCCTGGATGGGAGATGAAGGGCTTCCGGAGGGATCGAAGGGAGCTTCCGAGCAAGAGGATGACTGCCAAAATGGTGTACGTTTTGGTCTAGTCGCTGAGAACGCTGGCGCACGAGGTAGTTAAGATTGGAGAATTCAGTGCCAACATAGTATAGTCGAGACGTGGGTAAGATCTCGCCAACCCTGAGCTCCTCTAGGTCAATGAAGTCGACGAGATTTCGGGTTGCCTCGTCATCTTCGTCGTCAGGGGCGGTGGCGGCGGCGGCCTGAGAACTTGCTGTGGCGGGTTGGGAGTATCGGAGACGCGGTTGGGCTCTCTGAGAATCCGAAGAAGCTGGAGGAAGGGAAGCTGGCTCTATTTGAGGCCCCAGAGAGGGCTCGAGTGAGAGACGACTTGGTGTTGGTGTTGGTGTTGGGGTTGTAGGTGCCGTGACAGGTTGGATCTGGCGACCCCGAGGTTGAATGGGGACATTAGTGCTTCGGGTTAGACGATGGAGAGAGGCCCTTGTTTTTTTCTTTTCGAAAATACGACAATTGGTTTCATTTGCCGTGATGCAGTTGGAACAAGGGGCACCTTTGTCGAGGATGTCACACTTGACTTTTCGTTGATGGCAAACAACACAAGCTCTTCCATCTGTAAACAAGAAGAAATGTCAATTGTTGCTATTTTCGAAGAGAAAGAAAAAGAGGAAAGAAGGAGAACAAGATGTACGGAGGCGATCCGTACCGATATGGGGTTTCAGCAAGATCAAGGTCGGGGGACAAAGTCACGAACGACACGACATGAGATCTCAACATGACGGAGGCCGACAAGAATGACAAATACAGGGGGTAAAAATATGTGATGGAGAATGAAAATTTCTTACTGATTCTTCTCCCAGAGCTGGCGACTCTTGGACGTTGCGATGATTCTCGAGAGGGGCTCCCCGTGTTGAATCCCGGCCCTTGAACGGTGGTATTGCGCCCTTGCGGTGGCATATCACTTACGACGATCCACCGACTTATCTCTTGGTTTTATTACCGAGAACCCAAAAGCCAAGAGTCAGTCCACTGATTCGTCTTTGACAAGAACCCAAGTCAAAGGGCTTTGAAGTTTGACACAGAATCTCGGAAGTTGATGCGATGCAGTAGATACAATTCCCGAGACATGGCTTCGGCAATTGAGACTCGACCGCTTCGGCCGATCTCACCAATCACATCGTTCCTTCGGCGCACCATGATGGTTCCATGACAAACTCTAGACTTTTATGGAAGGATTCTTTCGTTACTAGTCTCAACAAACTACCCGTCTTTGCATGTTGCTGAAAGCTATAAGAAGAGCCCGAGGGCTAGTCGGAGAGATGGATGGCTTGGGTGTTATTACTCTTACTTTAAGCGAGCTGCAGGTTCATGTCCATTAGACAGTGATAGACATTGACAAGAGTCGTCCTTCCAAGATGTTGACAGACACGGCCATCATGAGTACAAATCAAGCTCATGATTCTGAAGCAAACAACAAAAATGAGACAAGCGCTGATGTGCGACATGGGCGAGATCTGTCGGCAGAGGCAGCAGCTGCGGAAAAAGGAGACTCCTCCGATGGAGTGAGCTATTCGGACAGCAAACCTTGGGATCCTACCAAGCTTTCACCCGTATGTCCACATCCCTGGGATCAACTAGCAGAACACTCCCATTTACTGACTATGATCCAACATGACAGATGAGAAAACTACACATCGTCGTCGCCGGTTTTACCTGCACTTTCAACGGCAACCTTGGAACTTCAATGCCTTCAGGCGCTCTTGATGCCATCTCGCAGGAGTTTGGTGTATCTGATCGCGTTCACCTCATTCTTCTCAACTCTCTTTACATGGTTGGCTACGTCTTTGGCCCTCTCATCTTCGGCCCCCTGAGCGAGTATGTCGGTCGGCGTCCTGTCATGATTGGCACCTTTCTCGGCTACATGCTCTTTATGCTTCTCTGCACCGCCGCCCCCAACTACGGCGCACTGCTCGCTTTCCGTCTGCTTTGTGGCATCAGCGCTGCTGCACCCACCACCGTCATCGGAGGCCTTTACTCGGACATTCTCGACAACCCTTCGGTTCGTGGCAACGCCATGGGGTTCTACATGACCGTTACCGTAGCCGGTCCACTGGTCGGCCCTATCATCTCAGGCTTTGCCTCGCAAATCTCATGGAAATGGCCCTTCTGGATCGCCACCATGATTGCGGCGCTGGGCCTACCACTGGTTCTGACCATCCCCGAGACGTATGCTCCTGTGTTGCACAACAAAGAGGTCAAGAGACGTCTCAAGGAGGCAGGTGGCCAAGGTAGCAGCAACGATGAGAGGCTCGAGATTCACCCCTTCAATATCCGCAAGATCTTTTTGCGGCCCATGACGTTGCTCATTACCGAGCCGATCCTCCTGGCCACGTCTGCTTACCTCACGCTTGCTTATGCCGTCTTCTACCTCATGTTTCAAGCATACCCTGTTGTGTTTCAAGGTAACAACCACCACACCGTTGATTCTCACATGTAGAGACATGGTATAAAGTTCAAGGCCACTACTAATACACTGTATGATAGGTTTCTATGGTCTCTCCCCTGGCATGGCAGGGCTTGCATACCTACCAAGTAAGCTCATCTCCACGACAGACGTCAGTTTCCCCCAATTAATAAACGCGATTTAGTGGTTGTGGGAAGCATCGCTTCGTATGTCATCTTTCTCGTCTTTACATGGTATCATGATCGCGAGGAAAAGGCCGGCAAGCGTTGGGCTCAGACAGAAATCTATCGAAGATTACCACTGGCATGCATTGCATCACCACTGTAAGCTTATAACCTACATTGGAAATGACCCCCCGCGTCTATGATCCTCTGCTGACACTGGCGGCGAATAGCATGGTCATCGCCCTCTTCTGGCTCGGTTGGACTGTATGGGAATCCGTCTCGCCTATTGTTCCCATGCTCAACGGGATTTTCTTCTGTGCTGGCTTCCAGCTCGTCTTCATGGGCATGACAAACTACCTCACCGACGTCTATCGCCAATCCTCCGCCTCGGCCCACGCAGCCGCCAGCATGACCCGGTCTATCGGCGCCGTGCTGCTTCCCCTCGCCACAGACAGCATGTATAAAAGATTGGGCATCCACTGGGCCCCCTCGCTTCTTGGATTCCTGGCTCTTGCCATGGGTGCCATCCCCTTTGTGTTTATCCGTTACGGCGATCGTCTCGCAAGGAGTAGCAAGACAGCGAGGGAGACGTTTGCGATTCACGATTGATGATAAGATGAGGCTGCATGTATCTCGGAGCATTAAAAGGAGTTGTGCATTTTGTTCTATTTTTTTTGGGCTGAGCAAAAGTCGCAAAAGGTGATGTTATACATATACAGAATGGTAACTTGGATAGAAGGGAAAAGTTACAATTGATAGAGATAGATTGCGTCAAATAAAGATGATAACATAAAACCAATATTGATGCTGTACAATTACTAGACTATCTTTTCGACATGATCGATGGCTTTTCTTATAATTTTTACATTTATAGAACGCATCTTCAGTTCCGATCATCGGAATGTTCTCATACGAAAGATAACCTGCAAGTTAAGGGCCGGGATAGCTACTGTTATTCGAAACTTCCCACAAGAAACACCAAAGAAAGAATGGAACATCACCCAATGGGAAAACCATGCATTTTGGCGCATGTGCATGTGAGCAATACTCGTTGAAATTCTTTCATACACATCGGCTCCTTTCCGCTGCCTCTCGTACAAACTTGCACAGTCGGCAAGATATTCATAACGACGAGTAGAACCAGAGCTACTTTCTTCGCATCCATAAAATAAGAAAAAGAACAAGAACGGAAAAGAGACCGTCAATGCTAACACCAATAACCCCCAACTTCCCATCCCATCCTCCCACCGCC